>RCUC01137529.1:0-12540 GCA_003697995.1 Taxidea taxus jeffersonii | reverse complement strand
CAGAAGGGCTTCCTGCTCTTTTTTTTTTTAAGATTTTATTTATTTGTCAGAAAGAGAAAGAGAGAGCACAAGCAGGAGGGGCAGAGGGAGAAGCAGGCTCCAGGCTGAACAAGGAGCCCAACGTGGGACTCGATCCCAAGATCCTGGGATCATAACCCTAGCTGAAGGCAGATGCCTAACCCACTGAGTCAACCAGGCATCCCAGGGCTTCCTACTCTTGATCTCAGAGTCATGAGTTCAAGCCTCATGTTGGGTGTAGAGATTACTTTAAATAAATAAAACTTAAAAAAATAAAATTATATTATATAAATTATATATATTCTAGGTTATATAAATTAAATACTATATCAAAAATGTTAATATTAAATAATTATTAAATAATATATCAAATATTATATAAAAAAGAAAAGTAATAAATATTCAAAACCCACCATTTCCTAATTATTTAGCCACATTGTACTATGATCTGTACTCTTCAGATCATTTACATCTGTTGTAGGCATCTAGTGGAAATAGCATAAAATTGAGTGCTATCGGGCATCTTTTCTGAAACCTGCATAAAGTGACAGCATGTCGGTAGCTTCCAATCAGCCATGCTTAGGAGTATTTATTTATACCAGGGAAATTGGCGAACACTACTAACCATTATAGCTTCTTCTTTTCTCCAGATAGCTGATTTTTAACACTTTCCAGCCCACTACTGTCCACTGCACCCTGCAGAACAGATCTGAGGCAAGAGCTTCCTTTCAAGTCAGAAGGTCTCTGAGTCCAAAGGAGGCTGCGGGAGGTGATGCTGAGAAAACTCTCAGGTAGAGACAATCAGGGTGTGTTGGGCAGGACCTCCAGCCCTAACTTCCTCCCTGAGTCCCCATATTTCTCTTGGAGCTGTCCCTATTGCATTTTTGTCTCTATGTCTCCAACTTCCCAGCACACTGCAGCCGATCCCTTATTTGCCCGATTCAGTTTAGGGGTCCATCTGAGCTCCTATGTGTGCCTGGCCCCGTGCTTGCAGCCCCCAAGGTATGATGATAACGATTACAGTTAACATTCATTCAGGTACACATGGTTATCGTCCTCCTCTCACAGGAACTCTGAAACACAGAGAGATTTAGTAACTTGGGCAAAATTGCACAGCTAGTAAGTAGCAGTCATAAGTAGAACCCAGGCCATGGCTCCAAGAACCTGCACTGTTAACCAGAAAGTGATGCAGCGAGATGATAAGTGGAGGCCCTGGCCTCAGGGGACACATGCAGAGATTGGGGATGTCTGCACCTGGAAGGATAGATGACATTTGCCGGGAAGAGATGGCACTCAGAAGAGGGGGTTCCAGGTGGAGGGAACAACCAGTGTGAAGGTCCACTGGGAGGGTTAGAACGGGAAGTGTTTGGGGAATAGCCAACAGCTCTGTGAGTCTGTCTTTTTCCACATCTTCACTAATGTTAGAGAAGTCTGCCTTTGGGTGCTTGAAAGTGACAACTTTCCCCAAATAATTTATCTTCGGGTTTGTCTGTGTCTGATAGTTCTTTGCTTAGTGATTCACATTTCACTCCAGGCAGTAGTAAAGTGAATTACTTCCCTGAATAGAGACTGGGGATATTGAGCGCGCGCACGAGTGTGTGTGTGTGTGTGTGTGTGTGTGTGTGTGTGTGTGTGTTGAGGTGGGAGGTGGTAAGGAGGAGCACAGGCAGCGTGAATCTGGCTTAGGATTAGCATTTTCCTCAAGCCAATTGATTATGTGTCTTGAGCAAGGCTGGGTAGTAGAGGCTGGTGGGAGGCCAGGTAGGGAGGGGGATGGCTGTGCACAGATGTCCCCATCACCCTCTCTCGTGGCTCAGAATCTGATGGTCACTCTCAAGGGGTTAATGGGACAGTGAACATCTCTGAATCAACTGTTGTATAACCAACACCCTCTATAAGAGCATCTGGGCAATAAATCTCCCTTGGAATGACAAATCACTTTTTCTGAACCCTGAGCGGAGCCCACGCCATATGCAGAATTTCCATCTCCCCAGATAAGCCTGTTGGCCACTTTATACCTGCTCCTTTGAACTATAAGCTCACCATGGGCATTTTAGGGATTGTATCCTGTAAGTTTAATGCTGCTCTGTGTAATGGGTTGCAGAAAACAAGAAGGCCCCGATGGAAATTTTCAATGGGGCTTGGAAAAATACTCTTGGGCAAGATAAGAAAAAAAAATTTTTTTTTCTTGCCTGTAATTTTAAAGAGAAGAGTGCTGGTGTACAGAGCCCAGAGACTCATTTCTCTAGAAGGTACCAGAGGTTAGGAAAATCTTGAGGGCACTCACTACTCCAGCCAGAAGCACAAGATCTATAGAACTGAGGATTCAAGTCTAAGAGCTGAGTGATCTCAGGACAATGTCCATTTGACAATGGCAGAGGAAATAATGGAATAAGCCCATTGCACCCACGGTGGGCCAATGGTGAAAATGTGGGTTACAGAGGCTCCTGCCGAGGTTCAGAGGTGACTCTTTTGTACATGTAGTTATTGGGGGTTGCTCATTCTGGATTGAAAAATTAGTCAACCTCCTCCAAATCAGAACCCTTAGCTACAACATATTTTCCTTTTTGCCTGGGTTACCATGACATTTAGAGGTAAATTAGTGTTCAGATAGTGACTAGACATTCCAGGTTCCTGATATGTCTATTTCTTGGTGACTCTGTTTTTGGTCCTTGTTAAAACTGTGCTTTTAGAAAAAAAGTGGGGGGGGCACCTGGGTGGCTCAGTTGGTTAAGAATCCAACTCTTGATCTGAGCTCAGGTCTTGATCTCAGGGTCCTGAGTTCAAGCCCTGCATTGGGCTCCACACTGGGTATGGAGCCTGTTTAAAAAGAAATATATTAGAGGCATATAGTACTAAAATAGAAGTACTTTTCAAGGATGCCTAGGTGGCTCAGTTGGTTAAATGTCTGCCTTTAGCTCGGTCAAAATCCCAGTGTCCTGGGATCTAGCCCCTCATTGGGCTTCCTTCTCAGTGGGGAATCTGCTTCTCCCTCTTTCTCTGCCCCTCTTTTTTTTTTTTTTTAAGATTTTAAATAAAGTAAAATCTTAAAAAAAAAAAAAAAAAGACGTGCTTTTCAAAATCAATCCTTACTTGCAAAGAGTGACTCTTCTTGAGGCCCTGCAGAAGAAAGGCCACTGGGGAAGAATTACATGATTAGCGAAGGGGGCCTTTGCTCCCCCTCTTTGTGGTGTGGCTCTCCTCAACTTCAGGACCCTCTGTTTCCCTCATACTGATCCTCACATGGTACCTCTAATAAGCCTACCTCCCCATGGTTCTAGGTCCTCCACATCTGTCCAGCTCCATCCTACCCAAGTCCATCCAGGCATCATCCATCCAGCCAGCCCGCCAGCCAGCCATTCATCCGCTCTTTCAACGAACATTGAAATTGAAACAAACATTGATCATTCATTCTCCACTCTTTCAACAAACATTGAGCATTTTTCCTCTGTACTAGTAATATAAGGTACCAGGACTCAGTCTAGCAGACTTTGCATCTAGTAGGGTAGTAGATTTGCCCATGAATAAGTTCAAGAGGTGTTAGACAGCTGGGAGGACAGCCAATACACGGTTCAGAGAAGAGGAGAAAGCACAGGCTTTGGGGACAGGCTGTCTAGGCTTCAGATCCTCACCCCAGCACTTGATAGTTATGTGACCTTGGGCAAATTACTTGACTTCTCTGTGTCTGTCTTCTCAACTGTCGAATGGTATCCCACTGTACCTACCTCCGAACGTGGTTGTGATGGTTACCCACTGTTCCGTAACAAAGTATTCCAGCCATCTTATTATATCGCATGACCTAGTAGGTCAGGTACATAGGCAGGGTTTGGTTGTTTGATGATTTGCTCTGCATGGTGTCAGCTGAGGTCACCCAAAGTTCACCCAGCTGGCCTGGAGGGTCTCAGATTGCTTCACTCACGTGACTGCAAGGCTGGGTCTAGCTGGGATGCCGACTAGAATGTTCAGATGTGCTCCCTCCAGCATGAACATCTTGGGCTAGCCAGACTCCTTACATGGCAGTCCAGGGCTCCTGAAGAGACTGTGCCAAGAGATGGAAGGGGAACCTGCTAGGATCTTCAGGCCTGATCTAGAAACTGACACCACACCACTTCTACCTCAGTCTGTTTGTCAAAGCAGAACTCGGACCTGCCCAGTTTCAAGGTGAGAGGTCATAGACCCCATCTCTCCAGTGGAGGAGTGGAAGGAGTCCATGGCCATTGTTTGAGTCACCATAGATAGAAAAAAGATGAAATGAGTTAGTACACAGAAAAGCCATTAGAGCAGTGAGTGGCAGAATAAGAGCCATAAAAGTGTTTGTTGTTAATGCTATCATTATCCCCCCTTGAGCTGAGTCTTAAAAGGTGAATCTGAGCTCTCTTAGTAGACAAGGAGCTGTGGAGAGAAGGGATTGGAGAGTTCCAGATAGATCGTATTGTTTGCACATACTTGCATCTTGTGGGCAATTTGATGAGAGTCCTGGCCTTTGCTAATTCAAAGTAGATGATCAGACCATGAAGAACATATACAAAACATGTAACTGACTAGTAATTAACAGTCTCACATTCCTCCTAAGGAGGAGCAGGGACCTATGTAGTGGGAGACAAGGAGGACAGGATGTTGCTTGGTGGCCAACTCCTCACTCAGGATGTGCAGGCTCAGCTCCAAGCGGCTCACAGACCCTAGGACACACAGATGAGCAGACACAACTTTGGACTGCTTGCCTGGGTTCCCCCTCCCAGAGCCCACTGCCTAATTGGAAAGGGCCATTTCAACATCTTAACAGAAAATGGAGTTTTTCCTTCCTTGATGTCGTGATTTGACTGGGAGTTAGCAAAGCATCAGTAGAATCCTGAATCCTAAATGTCTACTTAGAAAAATCAAGCCTTCATTTCGGCTTGGCACGGGGCTCCGCTCTCCCCTTGTGGGAGGAAGATAAAACGTTTTCATGTGTGTCCCCCTGCCTGTGAACGCGGGCTGGTTAAACATCTCTAGTAATGGCTGAGCTGTGCCAAGGATTTTATCTCTTCCCAGGAACAGTTCCTGCCTTTAAAAGGCTTCCACAGGGAAGAGCCATAATGCACACTCAGAACACAGGCTGAGAAGAACGGCTTCAGGGCAGAGGGAGTTGTAGAGGGACAGGCTCAACCATGGTGTGAGCCTTTGGCCCTTTACATAGATTAGCTTATGGAATCCTTACTACACTGGAGGATGGGGGGTAGGGGGAAGAATGAGGGTTATTTTGACCTCCTTTTACAACTGACAAACCTGGAACAGAGAAAGGCTGAACAGACTGCTCAAGGTCATGCTCATAGCATGGGCCAGAGCTACAACTGCTATCCAAGTGTGTCTGAGACTTGTATTTTTACTCTACCAGGAAGTAGGGGGTGGTTCTTCCCCATCTCCCCTGCTCTTCACCCTGTTGCTAACCCTCATACAGACAAGGACCTCTGACCTCAGAGGGTCCCCACTCTGAAGTGGACAAATGATTAGGGTCCCAGCTTGGTTATATGGCTTACTTAGGAAGACCTCAAAGCATGGTGTGTGCTCAATCTGATCCTAGAATGGAGAGAACAAGGTGTGCTGAAAGGGAAGGAAAGGGAGGCATTTTAGCAGAGCCTTAGAAGAAGGGTGAGAGAGGGGCAGTAGACAGATCATTTTCTTGCCTGGGGAACCAAGAGCTGTGGGTTCCACATTCCAACCGTTTTGTTAAGACACCATTCCATAACTTTGGAAAAATTGTGTCCCCACTAAGAGCCCCAGTTTCTTCATTTTAGAGTTGAGAGACTCTGCTCTAGGCTTTCTGAGGTTCTCTTTGAGTCCTGAGACTCTGGAAATTTATCAGGGCTGCTGCATACAGCTGTATGGGTTGTGCACTATACAACTCCAGGTAAGTGCCTCTCACAGACTGCCATGTGAGTTGTACGCGGTAGTAGGCCTGGATTCTACAAAGGCAGGATGGAAAAAAGGACATGAGAAGGTGGTAAAGTGGGGAAGGGTTCCAAGCAGGGAGACGGAATGGCCTGTGACTACTCTTTTCTCCAATTAAGAGGTAGGCAAGTACTTACACTGCCTAAAGGAGTGGTCAGGCGGGTGTGTCTGATTCTGTAGCGGAGCATCTGTGGGGTTTGACACTAATTACACTCACTACCCACATCTGATTAGGACGACTTAGATTGGCTCTGATTTAGAGTGACGGAGTTGGTGTACTAAGAAGAGTTCCCTTCGATATATGAGATGTGGGTTCACTGGTTTTCAGAAGCAGCTTCTTATGGGAAGTCCTCCATGACTGAGTCCTAAAGGCCTACAGACCCTCAGCCACACTTCCTTCAGGGGTGAGGTATATGGTTTGTACTTGTTGATAAACTACTGCCTCTAGAGACACAATGGTTTGTCTCCCCTCAGACTGGGGTCCCTGAGGGGATAGCTGTGTCTCCTTCTAAGACTGGGGCTCCCTGAGAAGAGGACTGTGTTTCCCCTCAGACTGGGACTCCCTGAGGACAGGGCTGTGTCTCCCCTCAGACTGGGGCTCCCTGAGGACTGGGCTCTGTCGCCTCTCAGACTGGGGCTCCCTGAGGGCTGGGCTGTGTCTCCTCCCTCAGACTGGGGCTCCGTGAGGCAAGACTGTGTCTCCCCTCAGACTTGGGCTCCCTGAGGCTGGACTGTGTCTTCTCCCTTAGACTGTTTACTGACCTCAGAAACATGTCTCCATTCTTAATTTATTTGATGTTCACTGAGGACCTACTAAGTGCCAGGCACTATTTAGGAACTCAGAATATTATGTTGATAAACAATAAACACTGTTAAGCAATAAGTGCTAAGAAGAAAATAAAAGTCACTAATGCATGACAGGGTTGTATGGCTATTCCAGCTGTAGTTTGCGAAGACCTTTCTAAACAGGGGCTTCTGATTTCAGATCAAATCATAAGAAGCAGCCAGCCCTAGGAAAGGTCCAGGTGAAAATCATTCCAAGCAGCACCAGCTGCAGTGCAAAGTCCCTGAGGTAGGAAAAGAGGAACAGAAAGGCCAGTGTATCTCGAACTAGTGGCACAGAGATGAGGTCAGAGAGGCTGGAGTAGGCACTGTGGAGATGTCATCAGGCCTTGTAGACCACAGTGAGGAGTGGAAGCTGGCAGGGAAGTGGCTGACTCCCATGCCCTGGGATGTCCCTGAATTTTCTGTGGCTTCTCTGGGATACTCTGACTGGGCTGAATGTCTGCATGTGAGAACTCTGTAGCCCGTTTCGCCCTTCTCAGCTCCCTCAACTGCTCCCAGCAATAAGGGTGAAATGTGCTGCTAGCGTGATTTCCTTTCTGCAGTCACCCAGGCCCAGATCACCCCCACCACCCCCTTGCTGCCTGGGGACAACACTCCATGAATTCCCTGTCTCTCCAGCCTTGCTATTATAGGCCTGGTCCTGGAGTTCAGCCCTCATTTCCTGCTCTTGAGCACCATCTCTATCAAGCCAGCAAGGGGAAGACGTCCTTGACCCCAAGTTTGGATTTACAGATGGGGTGCCTGAGAAGCGTGTGGCTAGACAGTCTCAGGAAGTCCCGCACCTCAAGTCGGTCTTACGAAGCTGACAATAGTCACCTGAGACCCCTTCCCAACAGCCCCCCACCACTATCCTGCCCTTTCTCCACTCCCACAGCCCAGACAACCAATGACAGGGGTCAGTAAGTGCCTGGCCTTGTCATGTACCCCACAATTGGGCCAGTGAGGGGCCAGGCTAGGAAGTCACTGGCCTATTGATGAAATTTGGCAAGTTGTTTAACCTCTCAGGTTCTCCGTTCTCCCATCTGTAAAATGGGAATAATGGCATGGACTTTGCAGGGTTGAAGTTAGAGAGGAAATACTTGGGAGGGGGCTCCCCACGTTGTACTGCGTAATACGTCTCATACTGACTGACTACATGTCAGGCATTGTTCCTCGTTTTTCTGGGGACATCTCCTTTGGTCTTCATAGCCCCATGACCAAGGTACATTGTGATCCCCATTTCTCAGATGAGGACACCAAGGTAGAGGGAGGCCACCCAGCTCTCCAGAAGGCGATCAGATGAGGGTTCTCAGCCAGGGGCACCACTGTTTCCCTAGGGGACATGTGGAGACAGGGGCATGTGGTTTGGGGTTGTCACAGCATCTGGGGTGGGCAGGCGGGATTCTCGATCAATGTGTCCCCTGGGCAATCTGTGGAATAGTCCTACACAAGAAGAACTGACCAACCCCTAGTGACAATAGCATCCTGATTTGAGAAACACTCCTTCTAGAACAATGCCTCATGAACAGAGGAGAGACTGAAATCCAGATTGGATGACCAGTCGAGGCTCACCTGGTGCACCAGGACAGAGCTAGGACCCGAACCATGTTCCCCCTTGACACCCAGCACCTTCGCCACACAGAGCCCAGGCCAGGATTTGAACTGCATTGATCTGCCTTCAGGATCAGACAGGCTGGCCTCCCTGAGTCAGGAACCCCCGTGATTCCCCAGCTCCCAGCCTACACAATGACCCCTTCACCCAGCCTCAGCGTGAAAGGTGACCTCTGTTAGCTTTAATCAGGGTCTCAGATGGCTACTGCCCACAGCCACCTCCCACAAAGAGAAGATGTTGATCATCACATTTCTGCCCTCAGTACCCTGTAATTAATAATTGCCATTAATCTGGCACACTTCGTCAAATAACGCAGGGCCTAATTGGCTGCAGAGATTTTCTCCTTTTGATTGAGGCAGTCCTCCTTCTAAGAGGTTCTGCAGCCAGCAGCCGGTAACTCAGCAGGACCTGTCAAAGGCTGCTGTAGGATAATTTGTATGACATTTAGGGAGCAAAGGTGAGCAAAGGGGTGGAGGAGATAGGCCTTTGAGCTGGGGGCATAGGGGCAATGATTAGGAAGTGCTGGGATAGATTTATTTAACTCTTGACTCCCTCTGGATGCCAGGCTGAGCAGCACAGGGTTTTTCCTGGTCCTGTTGCAAGTCATCCCTACTTCCTGCTTCCACTTGTGAGTATGTGGGTGTGGGGTAGACAGGCTCCTTTGTGACCAAGTAGGGGAGGGGGGAATTCCCTCCTTTTTGTGGTCCCTGATTGCATCTATTAAAATTCTTTTTGTTGTAAATGATAGACCACTTAGCTTGGCCTTAGATAACATGATTGAATGAATGAATTATTGAAAAGTTCAGAGAGAGAGAGTCTTGCTAGCTTCAGGCATGGCTTGTTCCAGGGATGCCCACTGGCATCAGGACTCAGAGCCCACTTCTTTGCTATTCTCTTGGCTCTGCTCTACTGGATCAGTTTTCTCTTTTAGCCACCATCCCTCCCCACCCACCCACTACCACAACAGTGGTTATGCTACCATCTGGACACACAACTTCTTCCTGAGAGGTCCCTGCAAAAAAAGAGAGAGAGAGAGAGAGAGAGAGAGAGAGAGAGAGAAAGTAGCTTTGGAGAAGCCCCTGGCAAATATCTCACAGCTCACTGACCCAGATCTGTGGTGTGTTCCCTCCACTTTCCTCCTCCAGTATCACTATGGTCCAGGTGATGAAACTAGTTTCCCTGGGGCCATATCATCATATTTGTTACATAGAACAGGAGTCAGCCAATTATGGCCCTTGGGCCAAAGGACATGTGTTCTCAGATAGTGTTCTTGGAACACAGCCATGCTCTTTTTTATTTTTCTTTGCATATGGTCTGCTTTTGTGCTATAATGGCAAGAGTGTCATGACAGAGACCTTATGCAAAACATAAAGTTTTTATTCTCTAGACCTTTCAAGAAAGAGTTTGCAGACTCTTGACCTAAAGGGCAGAGCCAGAGGGGAGTCCCTCCTTATCTCCCTCCACACCTTTCCCAGCACAGGCAGAATCAGCTAGAGTCTGCTCCAAGACAGTGGGTGAGGCTTGCAGGATGCGAGGCAGGATGAGGGGTAGAATTCTCTGGATCCTAAGTAAGCCAATGACTTAGCAGCAAGGGTCCCCTGGGAGCAGCTGAGGACACAGGCTGAGGCAGGGAAGTGGTCAAGGGTATACAGGAGAGAAGAATGGGACTCCAGGAGGCACCAAGGGCATATTGGTACCCCCATAAACTTTCCCGGAGGGAACTGGGCCTTGAGTGGGACATGGTGGGTGTCCGGGCTCAGCCTCTAAGGCTGGGCAGGTGGTGGGCATTTCTGACCTTCAGAAGCTGACTCCTCAGGAGAGAGACAGTCTCTGCTGAGTGCTGGCCCCCAGCAGCCCCTGCCCTCTGTCAGCTTCCTCGGTAACTGTCCAGGGAAAGGTACTGGAATTGACATTTCTATAATCTTATTTCAGATGCATCCAGAAACATGTGGGGATCAGTCCCAGGGCTACATCTTGCTATGGTTCCTTCACCCGGATGCAGGAGCCATGGACAAAGTCCATGGACAAAGCAGGGTCCCCAAGTAATACCCCTGGCTAACGTGTATCCGGTGCTTACCTGGGCCAGGCGCTGTATGGATTTGGTTACTCCCCACAAGCACCCTATGATGCTGGGATGGCCATGAGTCTCAACTCATAGATGAGAACAATGAAGGCTGGAGAGATAACTTGTCCCAAATCACATAGCCTGTGTGGGTCCTCTGGGAAGCAGACTTTAAGATTTACTGAGGTTTATTAGAATTAATGCCTGTGACAAATAGAAAAGGGGGAGGGAGTGGAATTGGGCCAAGAGAACCTTCAGACCATAATGTAGACCTGAGAGCCAGGAAGGGAAAGAGGAGGGGGGGTGCCTCCTACTACCATGCACCATGAGGATCTCAGCCGGGCCGATGCAGAGCAGATCATACTCAGAGGACAGCCCCAGCACCCTGCTGCAGTCATTGCTGTGGCTGACAGGGAGGAGCTGCCCTGGGCTCCACAGCTGAGGTGGACCCTGAGGGTGCTATGGCCTGAGATTGTCCACTAACCACCCTCATTTCCGTGGAACAGCAAATTCCTTCTTGCAGGGGAATCTGAGAGGCATGCTTCTGTGACCCCCTTGAAGCTTGCAGCTCCAGAATAACCCAGGACCCAATCTCTAGCAGTCTGGGTCAGAAGTTTGCATGCTGAAGCCCCTGCTCTTCCTCCTGCTAGATGGGGTGGAGCAGAGTAAGGAGCTGAACTGGAGCTGAAGCCTGGGTCCTGTCTCCGCCTCCACCAACGACGGGTCCTGGGGCAAGTCACTGCATTCATTCATTCCATTCATTCATTCAGCCAATCTGTCCAACACTTCATGAGCATTTGGGGTGTGTTTCATCCTAGGCTAAACCCCAATTCAAATGTAGGCCACAGCTTCACGGAGCTCTCTTGCAGGAATGGAGGACCGCTAGAGGACTGCAGGAGCTCACAGCAGGGCTGGACAATATCATAAGATAGGGATAGGCACAACAGAGTACAGAGATCTGGACACTGTCATGGGCCCCCAACTCCATCTGAGAAAGGGAACAGTTGAACTCGAGGATCTCTGAGACTCTATAAAATCAGCTGTGGACATGCACGGCCACCCTCCCCTGCTTCCCAGATGTGGCCTGTTCTGTCTCTAAGCTGCATAGTGAGCCACTGACCTGGGGACAGGTTCGAACCCTCTGATTCTGGATACAACACTCTTGGTATCCCAGACTGCAGGACAGGCCCTCCATCTCGGCCTTCCTGCCGATACCACTGGTCCAAGCTGAGCGCCAAGCTAGCTGGGCAGGAACCATCAGTTGAACAACAGACATTCATCAGCTGATGGGTGAAGCCTAGGGAGATCAGCAAACTTATTTGAAAAGGCAACCACCCAGAATTTCCTTAGTCCTTTTCCTTACCCAGCCTTGCCCAGATACATGACCTTGAAGAGATCCCTTATCTTGCTGCAAATTATTGCCAGGAAAATCTATGGCCAATTAAACAAGCAAATGCTCCTCCTGTACCTTTTACTTGTGCTCTCTTAAATAAGCTCTGGCCTGAGACACTTGAGAAGATGCTGGCTTCACCGCTTCTCTTCATCAGAAGAAACATTTTCCCCCATGCACAGGCTCCAGGGTTCAGTTATTAAAACAGCAAAACCCAAATGCTTCCAAGATAAACTCCTGATAATGCGATAATAGCAGTCACCCTGGAGAATTCCAATTGGTGCCTCTCACCAGGGGAACTGTCATTAGCAAGCAAGCATCCCGGCTAAAACAAACCCACAGGTAATTTGCTGGTTTACAGCTCAGGTGTAAAACACGAATGTGACTGGGTTCCAGTGGCCAATGGAAGAGCATTGACAGGAACACCTGGGTGGCTCAGGACATGATCCTAGGGTCCTGGGATCCAGTCCTGCATCCTTTCTGCTCAGGGGGAGCCTGCCTTTCCCTCTGCCTACTGTTTTCCCTGCTTATGCTCTCTCTCTCTCTCTTACAAATAAACAAAATCTTAAAAAAAGAGAGAGAGAAAGAGAAAGAAAGAAAAAAGAAAAAGAAAAGTATTGACAGTGAAAAGTCCTTTTTCTCAACTTTGCCAGTGATAGAGCCAGAAACACTAGGCATCCCTGGTCCATAGAGTCTTCCTCTCTC
>RCUC01137528.1:0-25746 GCA_003697995.1 Taxidea taxus jeffersonii | reverse complement strand
TTTTTTTTTTAATAAGATTTTATTTAGTTATTTGAGAGAGAGCAAGAGATATAGACAGAGTGGGATGAGGGGCAGAGGAAGAAGATGCACTGCTGAGCAGGGATTCCCAATGTGGTGCTTGATCCCAGTACTCTGGGATCATGCCCTAGTTGAAGGCAGATGCTTCACTGTCTGAGCCACCCAGGCACCCCAAAGATAACATCTTTTTAGTTAATTTTTTTCTTTGTCAATAGATAGCTAGTCTATTATGGTCTAACACCATTGTTTTTCTCAAGGAATCAAAATACATTTTCTGGTTCAATTCTATTCATTTTTTTCTATTAAATATTACTACATCAAATGGATAAACACTATTGTTTCATTTGAATCCATGTAAGAAATAAGACTATATTGAAGAATTAAATGCCAATATTTCAGGGACAAAGATCCAGAGTGTTAAGCATTTGGTCAGGAAACTTAGTGAAATCTGCCACTCTAGATTAGGGACTATGAAGTATCTCACTTTGGGGTAATGGAAATCCATAAACACAAGATATAAAATTCTTACTGTCAGGGGGCACCTGGGTGGCTCAGTGGTTTAAAGCCTCTGCCTTTGGCTCAGGTCATGATCCCAAGGTCCTGGGATAGAGCCCCACATCAGGCTCTCTGCTCGGCAGGGAGCCTGCCTCCCCCTCTCTCTGTGCCTGCCTTTCTGCCTACTTGTGATTTCTGTCTGTCAAATAAACAAATAAAATCTTTAATAAATTAAAATAAAATCCTTACTGTCAGAAAAGAAATTATTCTAGACATGAAAATATTTATTACAAAGAACTGTGCAAACTCATTATCTGGCATTCCATAAAAAAATTCAGGGATATAAAAACATAAAATGGAATGAATAAAATACAAGAGAACAAACAAACCACAAAAACAGAAAAACTGGGATCCAGTTATTGGTATTCTTCAAATAAGCTTTAATAATATAACTGTTTGCTGTGTTCAAAGAGTTAAAAGTCAAGATAGAGAAATTTTGAAGAGAAATGGATTGCTATAAAAGAGAGACAACTAGAATTCTAATTCTGAAAAATATAATAATTAAATAAAATCTCAAAAGATGATTATAATACTACATGAGATATAATACAATACAATTTATTATTGAGAATATAGTCCAGAGGGAAATGTACAGAATGATTAAGGAATAGAACAAATGTAGAGGATGAACTAAATAAATCTAGCAATATGATATGTTTCCATTTGGGAGATTAAATGCAATTATTGTGTTAATTGTTTCCAAACAGATTCCTAGAATCACGGTTATTCTAATAAAAATCTCATGGATATTTTTATGGGAATAAATACAGATTTGGAAAGGAATTGACTCTAAATATTTTTGAAAACAAATGGAAGTAAGTAGCTCTACAGATATAAAGAATTATTGTAAGACATTAGTAATTTCAAAAGTAGTCATTAGCACATAAATAATCAAAGGAAATATCATTAATTTCCCCCCTTGTGCTTTCTTTCATTATTTCTTTCTCTCAAATAAATAAATAAAATCTTAAAAAATAGATGGCTAAACAGTTTTATTATTTATTTATCTATTTATTGTTAAGATGTGGGCTCCAGGAATGGAATGCCTGAGTTAAGAACTTGATTTTGCTGTTTCTTGGCTATGACTAGCAGACACTGTTATTATTCTCATCATATCTTCCTAGATAACTTATTATCATTTTCTCCCTCCCTTCCCCCCCACACTTCAATGTGCTTTCTGGTTCTAACAGGCAGATTTCAACTTCTAAGAAATTTGAGCCTGCTTTGCATATTTACAGGAAGACCCTGACATTCCTATGTATTCATAACCCCACATTCCCCCAAAACAATGACTAGAGGGAAGGGAGGAATCAGGTTGAATCTTTCTTTGTGTGACTTTGCCTGAGATCTCACTCTTACTAGACATGTTTCCTCCCTTGTCCTGTTTCTTCTGCACAGATTCTGTTTCTCCCTGTGATTATTTCATTAGTAAACCCTGGTACAGGAGTCTTCATCAGAGTTTCTTTTCGGAGAACACAGCTAAAGACACTGTGTAACATTAAACTAGTTTTGTACCTTCAGTTTCTTCCACTGCATCAGGGATAAGAACACCCTTCTCACAAAGTTTCTATGGGAGTTAAAACAATTAGCACAGAGCTGGATATGTGTATTAGATAAATGTTTGCTACTATATAAGTTGGATCATTCGGTGATAAATCAATCCATTCTGAAAAACTTTGCAAGGTTTGTGAGGCATGTGTGTGTGTGTGTGAGTGTGTGTGATTTTAAATATATATATGTGTATGTATATATATATGTATATATATATACATATATATGTATTCTGATTTAACATCATCTCATCATTTGTATCTTTCACATGCATCTTGGTTTCATTAAACAGTCATATTACATTTTTTGTTTATTCTATTGTATTAGATGGCTTTCACAGAGGAAGGTATGTTCTTGCATTTTGGTTTGGTTTGGTTTTGACAAGATATCTAATAGGTCTCAATAGGAATTGATTTTACTATACTGTTATCTTCATTGTATATAAAGAGATACACTTAGGGAAAAACAGGACAAAATCAGTTGTTTTATATTTTCTTTCATCCAAAAGTTGTTTAAAAATTGATAAAAATCCATGAAATGAATGCCTAGAAAGTACAAAGAATCCCAGTATATTTCTGAAAGTATAATATGACTCCTCTTTTTTTTTTTTTAATCAAAAAGGCCTAATTCACATTTTGTGAAGTGTTGCATGAGGCACTCACCACATGATTCCCGTTAAAGTCAATGATCCCTGCTGACTGTAATGGGAATCCTACAGTTACAACCCCAGGAAGGCCTTTGCACATTTAGTTATGTCTATAAAACTGCTTAGGCAATTTAGGTATTATTTTGTTTCAATAAGAAAAAAAAATAATTTGGTGGTTTAAAAAGCTTTTACTTGGCACCAAAAAGCACAGTCAAAAGCAGTTTAATAAAACTTTAAAAAAAAGAATGTTGCACATAATTGGATGTTGTGACTAAGTTTTGGCACCACTTGCTTCCACCTCAAGTAATAAAATGAAGAAGTATAGTTCAATGACATGAACATTTAAATAAGAATACAACACTTAACATGAAGACCTGGCCAGGTGACTCCTGATCACAGGACCGGAAATCTTATTTTTACCTCCTGTCTTCTTTCCTTTGCAAATAAGAGTGACCCTAAAACAGGGGCAATTGGATATCTCACAGGGTGAAGCATCCAGTTCTTGGTTTTGGCTCAGGCGGTGATCTCAGGCTGTGGGTTTGAACCCATATTGGGCTCCATGCTCAGCACAGAGTCTGCTTGAGATTATCTCTCACTTGCTTTCCCTTTGCCCCTCCCCCCACTCATACTATCTCTGCCTTTAAAATAAATAAATAAATCTAAAAAGGAAAAAAAATGACCCTAAAACAATGGTCATCCCTAAAAAACTTAAAGGAGAACAAGAGGAAATTGGAACAATGTGTTACATACTAGGAAATTTCCAGTCTTGTATCTCTCATCTTTCTCCAGTTTAACTTTTTCTTTTTTCTATTTCTTCTTAAAATATACACATATACACTCAAACACACACACACATACAGAGCTTGGAGATATATGAATACCTTCTGTTTCTGTTTTCTAGAGAGAAGTAATATATCATGACAGGTAAGAGCACTTTCTATAGAGCCAGACTGCTCAAATGGAAACCTACTCTCATCACGTAATAGCACAGTTAACTTCAATAATAGACAAACCTCACAATTTCCTCTAATGTGTAAAATGAGGATAATAGTAGGATGTGTATCATAGCATTAGCATGAAGAATATATGTGTTAATGCATGGAAAACGCATAACAGTGTCTTACATATTATAAGATCTCTAACTGTAAACAAATAGTCTAGATTATCTATATGCATGTTTCAGCTAGGTGTTTTGTATTATGCATACTTTGCCTAAAGAGAATGGGAAGAAGATGAAAATATGTGCATTTTTTGTAGATGTAAGACATAGTGCTTGGATTATATTGTGCATTCTGTAAGTATACTGCAAAGTTGTATCTATTAATACCTTATTTTGACGGATGAGGAAGCAAGTTCACCATGGTTCAGTAACATGTAAAAAATCACATACCTACTGACTGGTAAAGCTGTGAGTCAGACTTAGGTTTCCTGGCTAGATATCAATTCATTCCAAAGTTATTTTTATATGCTGGATATGTGCTAGACAATATCCCTAAACAAAACAGACAAGGCACCCTCTCTGATGCTTCTCAAATTCTAGTAAGGAGAGAGAAACAAACACGTTAGTAGATACAAGATAATTTCAACAATGATAATGCTCTTGAGAAAGTAAAATGAGATAATTTAAGAAATCTTAATTCAAGAGAGGAGGCTTATGGTAGATGGCCATAATCAGTAAAAAGCATTCAAAAGAGTTAACACATGAAATGAGAAAACAACAATGAGCCAGCATCAACAGCCGATCTAAGGCAGGGGTAGAGGTGAGGTCAGCCTTCAGAGCAGAGAGAGCTGTGAGAGTAAAGGCCTTGGTAATAGAAAGTGAGGGATTCAAGATGTCAGTCTGAGCAGTTAAGTAAATACTGGTAAGGATTAATGAGAAGGAAGAGGAACCCACTGGAAATCAACCATAATAATTTGCTTCAGACAAGTTAAGCATGTAATACCTTCACAGACATTCAGGTGGAAATGAATTGGCCATTGAAATATAAGTGTAGAGCTTAGGAGTAAAATCATCTTCATGTGTATCCCAAAACAAATTGGGATACATTTGTAGAACATTTTATTGACTACACTGAATGAAAGGATCTGGAGAAAAAAAGTGTAGAAAAGAAGAGGGCACAGGCACAAGCTTTGGGGTACTCCAAATTTTAAGAGTAGGTTGAAAACTTATTCAATAAAAGAAACAGAGATAGGATAGCAGAAGACAGATTGTATTGTCACAAAACAAAAAGAAATACGTTTTTCAAAGAGAAGTTGAAAAATCACGTGTGTGGGAATCTATCAAAGCTTGATGAACACAGAGGATTTTCTGCAATGTGGAGTTCAGTGATTAATGTGGAGTAGTATGGTAAGAGGTGTGACTACTCTGGTTTAAGGGGACACATAGAGATATGGGAGCAGAGGAAGTTGGTTGGGACAACTCTTTCAGTGAGTATTCTGGAACAAGAGCAGAGATTTAGTTTAGTAGTAAGTAAAGAGAGGTCATATAGCAAATTTAAGGACACATCAGAAAAAAAAAATAGACTATGTTGTTAGCTGATAAAAATGACCATGTCAGAGAGTTAATTTGGTAATGTAGTTGAAAGGGGATAATTGCTAATTTTAAGTGATTAGAATATATTGAATCTGGAACATATAGAGGAGTTAGCCTTAGACAAGTTCAGAAATGCATTATTCATTTTAAGAGGAGGAAAAGTAGAGAGTGTAATTCCAGTTGCATTTGGGTCGGTAAATTAGAACATAGAGGATTATGGAAATCTCACCTGATTATATCTCTGTTCTTAAACAAGTGTAAAATAAAGCCTTTAGCTTTCTTTCTGGATCAGAAGTTTAAAGATGGAAGAAAAGGTACAAAAATGTTGTATTGGAAAGTAAAAAAGTGTGATTTGGCTCATAAATTCACTGTTTTGCAGGAATTCTCTTTCACTTAATAAATAGTTCAAAGGATTCACATAACTGGAATTACATGAAATGGAGATCAGGATTTGCTAATAATTTCAAGTAGTTAGTTATTTAAAAGGGTCAGAAAAATTAGAGAGAGACCTGGGATGATGAAGACAACTCCCTAGAGGTTTACTTAGTAAAAGACCCTCTAAGGCAGGGATCATCATCCTATAACTACAGTCTTCCTTCTAATAAATATCATTAGCATATTTACCTAAGAGTGCATTTGACAAGAACACTAGCCTAGATCCATGCTCTCTTTTCTTTCCTTGCCTCAAAGGAGTTTCCCTTCCCTCCCAAAGAAGCAAAACAGTCACATGTCAACTGTTTTAACTCCTTGCTTCTCAGTGCTCATTTGTAATTTGTATACTTACAGATTTTAAATGAGAGATGTCATCACAGGTTTTGTTGTTGTAGTTTTTATTTGTTTGTATAAAAGTAGTAAGGCTAATGAATTGGAAGTTTTGAAAAGGTTTTAAAATACTGGAATGATGGATCCTAGAATACAAGTCTGTAAGATGTAGTCGTCTAGTGGTGCAGTGATTAAAATTAAAACTATAGAGATGGTATAATTATTGGTGATAGTGATTTTAAGAAAATTATGGGAGTAGAACTGGAGGAACAATGAAGGAAAATATTATAGGAGATAGGTAAATCAAAATTAAGAACCTGGATTGAAGTGATGGATCGATCCTTCAGTTAAAACTTGACCTAGGGACATGGTGGCTCAGTCAGTTAAGCTGCTGCCTTTGGCTCAGGTCATGATCCCGGGATCCTGGAATAGAGTCCCGCATCCGGCTCCTTGCTTGGCAGGGAGACTGCTTCTCTCTCTGCCTCTGCCTGCCTCTCTGCCTCTTGTGTGCTCGCTCTCTCTGTCTCTGACAAATAAATAAATAAAATATTTAAAAAAAAATAAAATAAAACTTGACCTAAAAGTTATCATAGGGACGTTTAAATAGAATGTGAAATACTTTTGAGTATCTGGAAACTGTTGTGAACTGTGTTATTATTCTAAAGGCATAGAGCTTTTAGGGCTGAGCCATGTTTTTTTTTTTTTTTTAATGAAATCTACCTTTCAATGTTTATTCATAAGGTCCTAATTAATTGTCAAGTGTAATCCATCAAAACAAATTGGGATACATTTGTAGAGCATTGTGTAGAATTTGACCTTCACCAAATTTTACCTTGCTAAATCTTCCTCATACTTTTTTGAAAATGCCCTTCTAAGTCAAATATATTTCTCAATTGCCTTGTATGTCATGGGGATATACAACTAGAGGAACCAAATAATAGGTTTACATTCTACATTTAATAATTAGTCAGCCCTTTTCCACTCAACTGACAACTCATGTAGTCTTAAAAATATTAAGAAAAGGATAGTAGAGATAACATTGTTTGCTGCTTCCCTTATAGAATAAGAAGATTTCTTTCTTTTTAGTCAAGTAAAGAAAGAATTAGATTAAGATTTGTGCATGGTGTATATGTGCTTTTCACGCTTCTGACTGTAAGTAGACCATCAGAGAATAGAAAAAAGTGCAGGACTATATGGGATAACTGGCAAGATCTTCAAGTAGGAAGAAAAGATTCAGCAGACCCACTCAGTTAATAAAAAAAATTACAGTCATTTAACTGTATGACAAATACCTATTGTTCATAAGAATAGCTCAGATAAATCTACAAATGCAGAAATAAATCTGCCAAGTAAAACATTCTAGATCAAATATTATAAGTAGGTTGATATCACTTCCAAATAAAAGTAGTTGATCCTGAACTAGAATATTTAAGAACTTATCAGAAATTTCCTGCTTGCCTACCCTCTCTACTAAGTTCTAACTACCAATAAAGTATCCTTATGAGAAACAGAACAATTAACAGAGAGTCTACATTTACAAATATTTGAATTCTCTTGGCCAGTCAGTAATGTGTCAGTTCTAGTAAAATCTACTGATCATATTACAGACTCTATTGTAAGATAAGGCAGCCACCATGAAGGAATCTCAGAGACGAGATCAACATTTGCAGAGTGTTCAGGAACCATTTCCTTTAGTAAATGTATATAAAAATATAGTTTGTTAGCAGAATTTCTTAGCTCAAAACTTGGAGGGGGTTCAATTTCAGGCTGAGACAATAATATGAGTTTATTTGTGGAGAAGATGCTAGTGTGTAGGAAATGTTCAGGGTGGTAATGTTGGAAAGGTGAATTGAGCCCAGTCTATCAAGGATTCTGAAATATAGAGCCATTAAATAGTTTTACACCAATTTTAACTAGAATAATTAAACTCTGAAGGGGTAAGATGTCCACTGGAAATTGCAGGTTATGGTGACTAGAAAAGATAATGTTTCTTCTTCTTCTCCCCCACCCCCCCCCGCTCTGGATGGTATATAAACTGTTTCCATAAAAGTAAAGAACATATAGCTTATAAAATCTAAATTGTGAATTCCAAAATATTTTCCCAATGAAACAATGAGAATTATAGCAAAACAAAAGTACTAAGAAAAGAAAAACAAACCAAACAGAATTCCAACATCTCTGTAAGCAACCTATATCAAGGGAAGAAAAAGTGATTAGCAATTACAACAAGGCGAGGTATTTAGTGTGTAGGGTAAAGCTAGAGAGGGAATTATTCAAATCTAAAAATAATCTTTCTTCATGGAAAATAGGACATTTTTCAATATTCAGTAGGGATTACTCTAAAATGAAATCATTTCAGTCTTTGATTAAAATAACAGAAAGGGAAATATTAAAATCTTTAAGTTCAGAAATTGAAGGGGAAAAGTGAACCAGAAATTTGATCATCATTTTGATTCCAGAGAAATAGAATTCTAAGGAAATCTTAATTCAGTAAAAGACTCAGGAGAAAATGAATATCTGTGGATCAGTTCCAGTGCTAGGTTAGCAGTAACAGGAAAAATTCAACAGAGCAAGATTTATGACCAGAATGAGAAAGATCATCGACAGGAAGGCAATGGAAATATAATTGTGTGAGATGGTATAATAATAAAAATGTAATAGAAGGTCAAAGGCTTATAGACTCATAAAACATTTTGAAAGGTGAACAATTCACATTACATTCACCAGATAAGAAAAAATATGAATATGGTGTAACTACTTTATCACAAGTTTAGGAAAATGCTCTTTGTTAACCCATGCAAACTTGATATGTGCTATGTATGCTAGGACATTACCCACAAGCCTATTTGATCTCTAACAAAATGTTTGCAAACAGAAGTTGATAAAAACATAGGAAAGTAGTGGTCTCCTGTAATATTATATTAAGGTCCCTATATTTCTGAAGTATTATGTCAATCACAAAATTGGTTAGCAAATATATTACTACCAGCAGCAAAGAATTTTAGACTGAGGAGATTTTAAAATTAAGACTAAGTGTAAATATAAGAACATTTACATTTATCTAAGAAATTTTAAATATTTAAGATCAATACTAATCGTGACATAGAAAGACTATGCACAGTCATATAAATGGAATGACCTATTAAGACTCCCTGGTATCAAAAAAAATAAAATAAAATAAATAAAAAAAAGACTCCCTGGTATCACATGCACACATACACATATGTATATGCACACAAATTACATATACCTCTCATATACTTTCTTACTTGATATTTATATTTTATATACTTAAGCTATAGGATATGCCAATAATTGATACCAAGAATTACAAAATCCTAAGAATCAATAACACAAAAGATAGGTAACATAAATGCAAAATAGTCATGAAAGTTAGTTAACAGAAGAAGAAACACCAGTTTCTGGCAACACTAGTTGCCAAAAGAAGATTTGAGGAAAGGCTAAACCCCATTTGTAGTAAGAGACATGCACATCAAAAGTTTCCTGTGAAATAACATTTTATACGCTATTTATTAGAAGCAATTAGAAGTAGACAATACCACATGTTGGGAAAGATATGGATCAGTAGGGTTATTTATCAATTTTGGAGGAGTGGGAAGTATAGAATTCTTAGAAAATGAGCTAGTACTATGCTTTTAAGTTGAATAGTCACGTTTCTTATTACTCAACAATTACACTTCTTGGTAAAACCAAGATAAATTTTATCATATCTGAATCAAAAGTCAAAGAAAAGGATGTTTATACCATTGTTCTATTAGTAAGACTTAGAAGAAGTAACCTGGAAACAATTCAGATGCCCATTGAGAGGAAAAGTGTATACACAATTTATGGTCTAATCACATAGTGGCATATCTTTAAATAGGAGTAATTATACAACAATATGGGAAGCATTTCCAAAAGGAGGTAGAGGAAAAAGAATATAATATGATATCATATAATGTATTATTTGGACAAACATATATGTATAATGAAACTTGAAAACTTAAATAGGAGAGGGATTATGACATCAACTAACAGAAAAAAAAAACTTCGAGGAGGTGGTAGGTTCAAGGAATAGGGAACAGAACATGGGTAAATATAAGAAACTGGTAATTTCGTTGTGTTTGAGAAGTAGGTTCATAAATACGAATCATATTACAAAATTTTTAATTGAGTTATTCTCACTTTAAAATAACAGAGGGCCATATATAGAAAAGTAGAATTAGAGGGCGCCTGGGTGGCTCAGTGGGTTAAGGCCTCTGCCTTTGGCTCAGGTCATGATCTCAGGGTCCTGGGATCAAGTCCCCGCATCGGGCTCTCTGCTTGGCAGGGAGGCTGCTTCCTCCTCTCTCTCTCTGCCTGCCTCTCTGCCTACTTGTGATCTCTGTCTACCAAATAAATAAATAAAATCTTAAAAAAAAAAGAAAAGTAGAATTAGAGTAATTCAGTATATCAGAGGACAAAAACAACCATAAGAAGAAATCTGTGATATCACTTCATATAATGTACATAATTAAAAGGTAAATATATGGCAAATAGAAGAGTCAGATTTGTCACCATTATTTTTATTTTTTTTTATTGTTTTTTAAGAGATTTTATTTATTTATTTGACAAAGATCACAAGCAGGCAGAGAGGCAGGCAGAGAGAGAGGGGGAAGCAGGCTCCCAGCTGAGCAGAGAGCCTGATGTGAGGCTTGATCCCAGGACCCTGAGATCATGACCTGAGCCAAAGGCAGAGGCTTTAACCCACTGAGCCACCCAGGTGCCCCTCACCATTATTTTTATGTTGCCTTAGTTTGTAATAGTTTTAAGTGTATGAACTTGTCTGCAAGGGTTATCTCTTCAACTTTCTGTAAGTTTCTTAAACTTTCTTAGCCTCACATTTCACATATGGAAAATTAACATAATATCAATTTGTTCAGTTATTTGGCACATTAAATGTAATCCTGTTTGTGGAAAATAGAACAGTGTATTTTCTTAGTAAATATCAATATTCTAGCCCTATCAGTGACAGACATTTTTCCACTATTTGGAGAAGACATTCCATATTAAATGTTTTGGGTTACCAAACATCATCTATTCAGTGAGCTCCCCTTTCCAGTGATGTCCTCAGATGAAAATTATGCACAGACTAGTTGTTTATAAAATGTGATCATACTGCATACAGCATTCATGAAGTTCAAGCAAATACCATTACTTCCTCAATAATGATGCAATTTATACAAGTCATTAATATAAAATAATTGAATTACAAGCTATTGATATAAAAGATACCAGGAATTTCAGGTAAGATGAAAAATTAGAAGCAAACATAGAAAAAAATTCCCTGATTAAGGAGGGAAAATGTGACATTTGCTTACAAGGTGTTTGAAGACTTGAGACAATTTTAGAGGAGTTCATAAAAGCCTTAGGTCGGGGAAGATATAGTGAGAAACCTAACACATGTTTACACATTTGTTCTTAGAAAAAACATGAGCTAAGGGGTGCCTAGGTGGCACCATCTGCCTTAGGCTCAGGTCATGATCCTGGGGCCCATGGATTGAGCTCATCAGGCTCCCTGCTCAGCAGAGAGTATACTCTCCCTCTCCCTAGGACCCTCCCCCTTACTCTTGCTTTCATGCTTGCTCTCTCTCTCAAAACAATAATAATAAAAAAAAATCTTAAAGAAAAAAATGAGCTTAGTTGCAAAATAATCCAATGGAGTTTCTTTAAGTTCATGTTCAAGTTTCTATCTATAGAAGTCAGCTCAATAAGTGTTCTGATTATTTTAAGTACATGCAGTAAGTATAAAATCACATAAGTATTAGTTGACTGAATACAAATTAATTAAGAAAGAATTAAGTATGTCAATGGCTGGGGATACACTATATATATTTTTTTTCTCATCTTATTTTTCTTAATGACTGAAATCACAGTTCATGTAATTTCACTTTTAATTCTTTATATATCCAATATCATCATTGATCTCCATTTTCCTGTTCATAATTCATATGATTAGTTTTGATCTTTGGCCTCATTACCAAACATTCTGGTAATATTTAATCACATTAGCTGCTTATTTATCCTGTAACTTTAACTAGGAGATTTTGAAAGATAGCATAAATTGAAATTCACAGTTCTCTTTGTGGTAATTTGAGTCTGCTACAAATTCAGGGGTTACATGTTATTTAATTTAGTTTACATAATTATGTATAACATCATTTTGCTCTGAGAAGTCTCTTTTAGTCCATTTAAATAAATCATAGTTTTTAATCATTTCTCTTCATAACAAGTACCTTTAACTTGGGATCTATTAAAAAAACTAACTGTAAATTGAAAGTTGTTTGGGCTTAGCTATCATTCTAAAAAATCATTGGAAAAATCCATATGAATAAGGAATGGATTGCATGATCAAACTTTAAAAGTAGGTACATCAAAATTAGTTTAAAATTCAATTAAACTAATTAAACCTAAAATGTTTTAGAAAAATATGAGGGATATGAAGTTGTAATAAAAAAAAAGTCAAGTACTTATAAATTTCACTAGATAAAAATTAAAATCTTTCATATGATTAAAATATTAATTAAGAATGACTGGAGAAAATATTTGCAAAACATACTAAGAAATACAGTATTAACAGCACCCAAGAAGGACCCATTTTGCTCTACTCAATCACTACACATCTCTTTGTCTCATAAAGAAAGTGTGATTCTAACTTATAATACTATAGATTAGTTTTGCCTGTTTTTTGATATGCACATACATAGACTCAGCATATATATACACATATGTGCATATATATGTGTGTATATGTATACACACACATATATAAAACATATATATAAAACAACTGATTTTGTCCTGTTTTTCCATATGTCTTTATGTCTTTAAATACAATGAAGATAACAGTATAGTAAAATCAATTCCTATTGAGACCTATGATATAGATAGATAGATAAATAGATAAATCTCTATCTATCTATATATATAGTTGTTTCATCTAGCTTCTTTGGTTCAACATGTAAAATTCATTCAGGTTGTACATAGCTGCTGTTTGTTTATTATCATTTCTACCTGGGGGGATATTTGGTTGAATCTGGTAATACAACTTGTAGTGTTTAACTGATGAATATAAACTGTTATCATAAGGAAGTCAACCATTATAAAAATCCCTGAGTTTAGAGTATTGAGAGTAGAAAATACCTGTGAAATGTTTTCTTCCTTGCAAAGTATATTTTGTTAAAGAAATTGAAATTTTAACAAATTAATTTTCAAACATAACATTGAGAATTCTACCTCTCTTTATGATGGAATAAGCTAGAAAATAATTATCATTTCACCTTAAATAACTTACAAAATAGACAAAACATTAAACACTACAGTTTTCAGATAATGGACAATAGGTAATACAGGACATTAAGTCCTAAGAGAAGGGCAACAAATGAGATGAGCCATATGACTGGCTAAGCTAACTGATTTGAGTTTCCAGGTTATAGTGCAGGGAGTAGACTAAAAAACACCAGAGGTTCTGCTATGCTGAGGACACAAGATTCAACATTCATGTAAACCCAGATGTCCAGAGGTGGCATAGAGCATCCAGGAGAAGAAAACTGCAGAGAGAGCCTTGGAAATCCAGAGTTCCTCAAGTCTTTGACTGAATACGGAACATCACTGAAACATGAACAGCATGAAAAGAAACAGTGAAGTAAAGGAAAGAACCCCTAAAATGGATAAGGCAGAAAAACCTACAGAGCTCATGAAGGGCTGCCAATACATCAGATACATAGTAGTCAGAGTGAAAAGACCTCTAACACAAGATGCAAGTGAAGTATTCAGAATGGAATTGCCTTAGGTGTAGCCACAGATTTTACCTGATCTGCAAACAAAGCTTAGAAGCAAGCTTCTTGGGGTGCCTGGGTGGCTCAGTGGATTAAGCCTCTGACTTCGGCTCAGGTCATGATCCCAGGGTCCTGGGATCGAGCCCCACATCGGGCTCTCTGCTCAGCAGGGAGCCTGCTTCTCCCTCTCTCTCTGCCTGCCTCTCTGCCTACTTGTGATCTCTGTCTGTCAAATAAATAAAATCTTTAAAAAAAAAAAAAAAAAGAAGCAAGCTTCTTAAGGATCAAAGCCTTTTCCAGTAACATAGCTGAATTCCAGAAGAGTCCAGTAATATTTAAAAGAATACAAAGTATTCATCATTCAGTAATGTAGAATGTATTACATCTAGCTTTCAATTAAAAAAAAATTAACACACAATCAGAGTCGTAAGAATATTCAACCCAAAATAAGGAAATCAGCCAGTCAACAGAAACAGAGTTTGGAAAGATGAAGATTTTAGAGTTAGAGGCCAAAGATATTAAAAGAGCTATTAAAAGGACACTACATATATTCAGGAAGGTGGAAGAAAACATCAGCTTGATAATGGGAGAAATAAAAGATCTAAAATAAAAGAAATTTAAAAATATACAAATTAATTTTCTGGAGCTAAACTGATATTTTTCTGAAATTAAAAAAAAAAAAAGAACACTGCAATAAACTTTTGAAAAGACTACACATCATGTATAATCAGGGAAATGCAAATTAAAGCAATGAGACACTACTGCAAAAATGGCCCAAATCCAAACTGCTGGAGAAACAGGAACATTCATTTACTGCTGTTAGGGATACAAAATGATGTAGCACTTTCAAAGACAGTCTGACAGTTTGTTACAAAACTAAACAAACTCAGCAATTGCATCCCTTGGTATTTACCCAAAGGAGTTGAAAACTTATGTCCACACAAAAACCTGGCCACAGATATTTATGGCAACTTAATGTATTTTTCTCCAAAACTTAGAAGCAACCAAGATGTCCTTCAGTAGGTAAAAGAATAAACTGTAATACATTCAAACAATGGAATATAATTCAAAGCTAAAAAGAAAGCATAGACTCTTATTGCTCTTCTCAAATAATTTTGAATTATCTCTCATTACTTATGTGATTATATTTTTGCCCAAATGGAAACTTGATAGAATTATAATTCTTATTTTTAAATAGAGTTTATATAAGCACTTTTAAATCCTAATTAGTATTTTTTTATGTTTCTGAATAACGTAGTTCATTATGATCTAGTCACATTTGAGATTTTTTTTCAATTCCTTTTATTTAACAAATTATTATTCCCATCAAACCTTCCCACTTTCTCTTTTCTCTTACATGGGTAACTCTAGCTGTCTATTTAGATATCAGCTCAATATCAATTGATCGATTATAATAAATTTTTGCTAATAGAGTATAGTTAATGTTTTCTTTCATGTCATTTATCTCAGCCTAGAAATATTAGAATATTTGTTTAATCATCTCACCTCTCGGGCTCTCAGGTTTATAAAGACAAGTATCATTTTCATTTCATTCAGTACTCTATACCTAGTGCTTATAATTGTGTCTGGAATATAATAGGGACTTGATAAATATTTGTTGAATGAGTGAATAACTAAACTATTTGAAAAAACTTGTGGTACTCCCCTTTTTTTAAAAAAATTTGAGTATAGTTGACACAATATTACATTAGTTTCAGGTGTACAACATAGCGTTTCAAGTTTATACATTATGCTATGCTCACCACAAGTGTAGTTACCATTTGTCACCATGCAACCCTATTACAATGTCATTGACTATATTCCTTATGCTGTGCCTTTTATCCCTATTCCTTATTCATTCCATAACTAAAAGCCTGTATCTCCCACTCCCATTCACCTATGTTGTTCATCCTCCTAACTGCCCCCCCTTTCTGGCAACCATTTGTGGAATCCAAAACACACGCACACACACACACACACACACACACACACACACACACACACAGAAAAAACTCCACAAATGAATAAACAAATGTATAGACAAAAAGCAGAATCAGTTCACCTTCTCCTTTATTTAGGTACATTAACCGCCTTATATTGCTCTTTATAGGCAAAACTTTAGCAAGACCATTTTGACTACTTCTAGTTCTTGCCCATGAGTTTATATGTTGAATTAGCACTATTGCCTTTACAAAAACATTAAGGGTTTTTGGCTACCACTCTGGTTTCTAGCACTTTGACTGAATAGCCCATGAACTCACCTTTCCCCTGAGCTCTTCCCTGGTCTCTAATGAAGATCTCTTCTAATATCTACTCTAGTATTTTGGACTTGATTTCTTACCCAGAATGGAAAAGCTATATGAACATACATACAAACACATGGATGAATGAGACATAGACTGTGCATCCAAAGAGATTAATTAAAAAAAAAAAACCTTTACAATACAAGAAATACATTTGCCTCTTATTCCTCAATATCACTCTTATTTCTTATTCTTCTACAGACGGGCAAGTCATTTCATTCTTATACCTCAGGACATATAACACTGTTCCTAGGTGTATTAAAAAAAGACTGTAAGATTATGATCAATAGTTATACCCACCACGGATTAACCAGACTACTGTTTTCCACAGGTGGGTTGTTGAGCCTAAGATACTATGCTTTAAACTATTTGTCTCTACTCTCATGTCTACAATTGAATGGATCCAGAATGGATGCCTTAGTTCAAGGTAGCCATTTGTAGCCTAGCCAGAGACCTATGAGGTGACTGATAGGAATACCCTGTCCAGGTGAGGTCATTTTGAATAATGAATAACAACTTTATTTTTTTAAGATTTTTTTTATTTATTTATTCATTTAAGAGAGAAAGAGAGAAAAGCACAAGCAGGCTGAAGGGTGAGAGCGAGGGACAAACTCCCCCTAAGCAGGGAAGCCTGATGTGGGGCTTAATCCCAGTACCCTGGGATCATGAGTTAGGCCAAAGGCAGATTCTTAACCAACTGAGCCACCAAATAACAGCTTTAAATTAATTTTCTCATTTGGGGAAGATTGAAAGTGAACAAAGCAATTATTGTTTTGTTTTTCCCAAAGATGTCTGAAACAGAGGTAATAATTGATATTCCTTTACTTTCATGAGTACAAAATTCCTTAAACTATTTTCTTTTAAAAGTCTTACTAAACTTGTAAATTCTAGATGCAATTATAATTGATCCCAATTCAGCTGGTCTAGGGTTCTAGGAATCTAGGAATCTGCACATTGAGGAAGCATCCTAGGAATAAAGATGTTTGTCAGGCATCTGAGAAACACTGCTATGACATAAACAGTAAGTTTACAGTAAGGTTCTGGACTCAATATTAGACAAAGGTAAGCTAGAGTTGGTACCAGCAGTGGCAGCACAGTCAGAGCTATGTCCCATGGTGCTTGTACACTAAGAGCAGGAAAAGTGATCATTATCATGGTAATAGCAATAGTAGGAGGACAGATAAGGATGAGGAAGAAAAGGATGTCATGTTGGGGAAGCAGTTTCAATATAATATCAACAAGATGACTTCTTTACCTCCTTCATGAGGCTCAGTGTGAACATGGTCACATGCTACCATCAGGCCCTCTGACCAGAATGACAGGAAATCCAGTGAAACAATACCAGGAAATTATATGCAAAATCTCTGTGCCAACTATTTTTACAGTAAATAAATAAACAAATATTAAAAATTCTGCTTATGGAGAGTTACTGACTTTATTTCTTGTACACAGAAATTGCAAACAGACCACAGATATCAAGAATACAACCTTCTGAAATATTAACTTTGAAAATGGAAGAAAAAGAAATATTAAGTTTGAACCTAAAACAGTTGTAGTACAAATTTTAAAACATTATTGCTTGCTGCTACTTAAATATAAGCCAAGAAAAGGATGTGATAATGTGGTATCTGAGGACACAGCAAAGTTCATGCTACATTAATCATTGAAGAGTCTTAGAAAACATAGCAGGAATTTGACAATAGAAGTTCCTCAAGCCATATGCTTTGGAAATGCTTTAACAGTTTGAAAAGTCAATCAGAAAAAGTCAATTTTGATTTTACTTAATTTTGGTTGAAATTTATGGTTATCCTTTCAGTTTTTGTGTTCTTGGTTGTATCAGTTTGTTAGGAGACCAGATTGTAATGCACATCGTTTGGATTTATACATTATTTGTGAAAATTAAACTATTGAAAACTAATGTCTAATTACAATGTTAGCTGAATTTTATCTTCAGTATAATAAAGTTTGTAAATTTTAATCTAAGTATAATAGTAATCCATAAGCAGACCAACAATAATATCCTAATATTAAGGCAAATAAGAGATTGCTAATTTCCCTAGTGAAGCTCCATTTAGCTACACAACAGCTTGAAGGCCAGAATTCTACTCCTGCCTCATATGGCTACAATGAATTTTTCTCAGATGTTTGAAAAACATAGACAATTTGTGGTTAAAAAAAAACATGTACTATTTCAAGAAAGGAATTAAATAATTGCCAAAAAATAAAAATTCCCCAGAGTTAGGAAGAAAACGAGTCTCCTGTTTCCAATCTCAATTCCTAGAAGCCTTCTGAAGCTTTCTCAGGAGGCTTCATGGCCTTCAACAATTCACATCTCCATTGTGCAGCTCTCACTTGTTGAAGAGAATGATTAAAATGGTTTGCAATAATAACTTAGGATATTAAACTATCTAGGATTTAGTATGTTTTGAAGTATTAGAACCTCACAATCTACTGACCTTCTCTGAAGATGAGAAATATGAATAAGTCTGACTATACTTGAGAAAAGTTCTTATGGGATTATGAAGAGATGATGTTGGGTAAAGAAGCTGACACCACAGTAGATCCCCACACATGTAGTTGGTTAAATACTTTAAGACAGGCAATGACAGAAATTTAATATAGATCAACCAGTCTGTACTACAGAGAAGCAGCCAGAACAAAATGGGCAAGTCAGTATCAATAAGAAAAGGACAAAGTAGAGGTTGGCAACAGAATCATAAGGATACAGGAAAACAACTTAATCAAAAATAAAAATGTAGAGAAGTATCCATGTCATTGTTTCTGTAACAGGAACTGCAGAATAAGGCAGATGGGGTTATTGAGGGTGAAGCTGCAAAGATGATGTGAACAGGCTAAGCAAATAAGATGATTTTGAAGAAGAGAGATTCCCCAAGAGAAAGTGATGATGATAATAGCAGATGATGTAGAATAAATCAAGGATCATGCCACAAAGTGGCAAGAAGCACATCAAAGCATACAAGGAGAAGGAGAGAGCTTTACTGAAAATCAAATCTAAGAACACTCACCCTGTTTACTGTCTGTTCTCTCCTAAGAATCAAAAATGACGGTAGCTGTACATCACGGTTAGGAAGGAACAGATTGATATCAAGGTTATAGAAAGTGTATAGAGAGTGTATAAAGAAGAGGCAAAACTGGAGTTTTCTTCGGGAAAATCTGGAATTTGTCAATATAGAAAACCACATTTAGTGGGATATAAAGATACAAGCACCAGGGTGAGAAGGAGCACTTTGAAGATAACTTTGAGAAGGAAGAATTGTAGTTGCATGCACTTCAAAATGTTGCTGGTTGTGATGTGAATAAGAATCCAGAGACAATTTAGAACTGATGTGCAGGAAGGTATTAGTTTCTTCAGCAAAAATGTTCACACCAAATAAATTAGGCAGTGGAGGTGTCCTGGTGAAATCTGAAAAATGCTTAAGGCTTGAAAAAGCTTTTCAGCCGTGGTATGGTATATTTCTTTGATCTTCACATGATGAGAAAAAAAATTTTTTTAATAAACGTCCAGAAATGTGGCTTGTGTGTTGTCTGATTTAACTTATGGTTCAAAAAATAATAATAACGTATGGCTCCAGGAGTGGAAGAAGTACATAAAAAGCAAATTACAAATGAGCAACTATTTGCATTCTGCTTTGTTTTAGCAAAAATTAGGATAAGATAAATAGCTCAATTGTGTTTTCAGTAACATCTGTTCAAATTTTAATTTCTTCCTAAGCTCTGTTATTTATTTGGTTTGTATTTTGCAGAATCTTTGTAACAAGAGTATGTATTATAGCTCCATTTATAGTTTTATTTTTTTAAAAACCTATCATGGTCATAAATTAGCAATTTTTCATATTTTACACAATATGGAGAGCTACATTTTAGAATTTGCCTTTTTTTTAATTACTGAAAATTTTACAAGTCATGAAAGTAACTTAATAAAATCTAAAAGTTTCTATGTCAGTAAATCAACACAAAATCTAATTCTGATAAACTTCATATGTAAAAGACTATGGGAAAATACTATCTGATGTTGTTGGCTTATAAGTTATTATAACTTTTTATTAAATATGTACTATAAAAGTTGAAGGACACTTAGTTTGTAGCATATGCCTCTTTCAGAAACACTTTTAAGGAAAAATACAGCATACAAAATCAGTATTTTTAAGTTTGGCTTTCATTTGAACTGCCATCTAAAATATAAATGTTTGCCTTGGTTTATATATACACTGGAACTTTTTGCTTAAAAAGAAAGAAGATAAACAGAAAAATAAATTAAAATATTTTCCTAATTAAAACATTCATAACATGCATTAAGGAAATGTTCTCCAGAGAAACAGAACCAATAGGATATATATAGGATATATAGGATATATGTAGGAGATATATATATATATCTCCTACATATATATACATATATATGTATATATGTGTACATGTATATATACATACACACATATATGCATACAAATACACATATTTCTATATGCATATTATATATAATATAATATATGTATATATGTATATTATATATGTATGTATATACATACATATATAGATGTATAATATTATGTATGTATATATATAAAGAAATTTGTTTCAAGGAGCTGGCATCTATGACTATAGAAGCTGTTAAGTCCCAGTATCTGCAGGGCAGATTGGTAAGCTGCAGAACTAAGAAAACCACTGGCTTAGTTCCTGTTCTGGTCCAAAGACTTGAAACCCAGAGAGGTTGATGTTGCTGTCTCAGTTCAAGGGCCAGCAGGCTTGAGACTCAGAAGAAGTTTCAGTTCAAGTTCAAGTTCAAAGGCAAGATTAAAAAATAAGTTCATTAAAAAGAACAGAAAAGGGGTGCCTGGGTGGCTCAGTGGATTAAGCTGCTGCCTTCAGATTAGGTCATGATCTCAGGGTCCTGGGATTGAGCCCCGCATGGGACTCTCTGCTCAGTGGGGAGCCTGCTTCCTCCTCTCTCTCTCTGTCTGCCTCTCTGCCTACTTGTGATCTCTGTCTGTCAAATAAATAAATAAATAAATAAAATCTAAAAAAAAAAAAAAAAACCAGAACAGAAAAAACTGATGTTCCAGTTCAAAGTCAAGAATTTTGTTCCTTGGAGAAGTGTCGGTCTTTTTGTTCTACTCAGGCCTTCAGCTGACTGGATGAGGTGCACCCACATAATGGAGGGCAATCTACTTATTCAGTCTACAAATTTAAATGTTCATTTCATCTGCAAATGCCCTCACAGAAAGGTCCAGACTACTGATGCGGGACCTTATGGTTCAGACAAGTTGACACATTAAGTTAACCATTGCAAACACTGTAACATACTGGTGTTTCCTTATAGAAAACAGAAGAACAGGACAGATTATAACAGGGCAGTCTGTTAGCATAGTGTTATAGAAAATATTTGTGCAAATTTGTCACTGATGTAAGATTAATGTAATTATTAGTTCATCTTGAGGAGTCACAAATCCACACTAGTTTAGATTTGATTGGGACATGTTGATACATTGCAATATTATTATTTTGTTTAAAACCACTTAGGCCAAAGTACTATAGTAGAATACAAATTTGTGACCTTGCTTATTTAAAAATTGGGAATTTTACATTCAAATTTGCCACTGAATTTTATTATCAAAGTAACTGAACATATAATTTTTAAATGGGGGAAAAGTGGGGGAAATTTTGTTAAAGCATTTTAAAATGAGGAGAAAGGGGGAGGAGCAAGATGGCAGAGGGGTAGGAGACCTAAATTTTGTCTGGTCCCAGGCAAATAGATAGTTATCAAACCATTCTGAACACCTACAAACTCAACAGGAGATTGAAGAAAATAATAGCAGCAATTCTATGAACAGGAAAGCAACCACTGTCTGGGAGGTAGGACATGCAGAGAAGTGAATCTGAGGTGATATTTGGGAAGACGGACCACAGGGAGAGATAGCCTCCATCAGCTGACTAAAAGCAAGTGATAGAGCAATGGAGCACAAAATAAGAACTTTTAGAATTTTGCTCTACTGAGGGATGTTGTTCCAGTGGCTTAATGGGGGGTGGAGTCTTTGCTGGGACAGCATGGTCTCAGGACTCTTGGGGTCACAGAAAGACCAGGGATGCCTAAGCATGGAAGAGCTCTCAAGTAGCAGAGTGGGAAGCCAGCAACAAAGACAGAGTCAAGGAGTGGACTTTCAGTTTGGCATTGCCATAAATCATGATTCATGGCACAGTTGGGTAACTATTGTTTGAGCAGGGACCCAACAAGTAGCAGATCCAGGGAGACTCCCCTTCCTCCCCCCAGGAAAAGTGGCATGGGACTACACCACAGGACTTTGCTGGGTTGTGTGCCAGAGACAGAAATGCTCAGTCATAGGCCAGGTGAGCACTGAGTGAAACAGGAGACCAGGGAGACAGGAGTGATGGACTGATTCTCTGAGGGCTCACTGAGGAGTGGGGCCCTGAATTCTCAGCTCCTCTGTGTCAAAGATTGGGAGGTCTTCAACTTTATTCTCCCTCCAAAACTGTATGGAAAGCTTTCAGGGAACAAAAGCTACCAAGAGCAAACATGAACAGATTATGTAGCCTGGCCCCTGGCAAGGGCTGGGCATTCCACCTCAGACAAAGACATTAGAGAATCACTGCAAGAATCCCCTCCCCCAGAAGAAAAGCATGAATATCCAGCCAAGACCAAGTTTACTAAACACTGATAACTGGAAAACTCCATGAATAGGGGAATACAGCACATAGAATTCATGGTTTGTTTGTTGTTGTTATTTTTTCCTGATTCTATAGTTGTTCAAAGTTTTTTTTAATTATATTTATTTTGTTCTTTCTCTATTTTTTATGAATTTTTCTTCTTTCCTTTTTCAACCAACATCTTAATTCTTTTTTAAAAATCTTTTTTAAAGTTTCATTTTTACACTCATATTCTATTCCTTCATTGTTCTTAACATATATATTCTTTCTTGCTTTAAAATATTGGGATACAGTTTATTTTAGCAGACCAAAATATACCCTAAATCTAGCGTATGGCTTTGTTCTAGTCTCCCACCTGATCACATTCTCTCTCTCTCTCTCTCTTTTTAAATTTTTCTCTCTTTTTCAACCAACTTCTTACTCATAAATTCCTTTTTTTAAATCTTTTTTGATTTTTCATTTTTACAGTCATATTCCATCCCTTCATCATATTTACCCTTATTTTTAAATATATATGTCTTTGTTCCTTTAAAATTTGGGGATGCAGATCCTTCAAACAGAACAAAATAAACCCAAACTCTAGTGTGTGGCTCTGTTCTATTTACCAGCTTAATGACATTCTTTTTTTTTTTTTCTTTCTTTTCCCCAAGTTTCAGGTTTCTTCTTATTTGTTTAGTGTATATTTTTTTCTGGGGTCATTGTTACCCGTTTACCTTTTGATTCTCTCATTCTTCTATTCTTCTCTGGAAAAAATGACAAAATGGGAAAAACTCACCTCAAAAAAAAAAAAAAAAAAACAAGAGGCAGGACTAACTGACAGGAACCTAATCAAAATTGATATTAGTAAAGTGTTAGAACTAGAGTTCAGAATGATGAAATCAAAATCGATATTAGTAAAGTGTTAGAACTAGAGTTCAGAATGATGACTGTAAAGATACAAACTAGGCTTGGAAAAAACAGTGAAGATACTAGAGAATCCCTTTCTGGAGAAATAAAAAAAACTAAAATTGAAACAAGTCAAAATCAAAAAAGCTATTAATGAGTAACAATAAACAATGGAAGCTCTAACTTCTAGGATAAATGAGGCAAAAGAGAGAATTAATGATATAGAAGACCAAATAGTGGAGAATAAGAATCTGAGAAACAACTACTGGATAATGAGGGAAGAATTCAAGAGATCACTGATACCATAAGATGAAACAATATTGGAATAATTGGGATCCCAGAAGAAGAACAAAGAGAGAGAGGGGCAGAAGGTATATTGGAATAAATTATAGCAGAGAACTTCCCTAATTTGGAGAAGGAAACAGACATTAAAATCCAGAAGGCACAAAGATTCCCCCTTCAAAATCAATAAAAATAGGTCAGCACATAGTCTTCTAGTAATAAAACTTACAAGTCTCAGAGACAAAGAAAAAATCCTGAAAGTAGCTTGGGACAAAAGGTCTGTAACCTACAATGGTAGGAACATTAGACTGGCAGAAGATTTATCCACAGAGACCTGGCAGGCCAGAAAGGACTGCCATGATATATTCAGAGCACTAAATGAGAAAAATATGCAACCAAGAATAATATATCCAGCCAGGCTCTTACTGAAAATAGAAGGAGAAATAAAAGCTTTCAGAATAGTAGAACAGATCAACAAAACTAGCTGGTTTTTTGAGCTACTTCTTTGAAAGAATTAATAAAATTGATAAATCCCTGGCCAGACTTATCAAAAAGAAAAGAGAAAGAACCCAAATTAATAAAATCATGGATGAAAGAGGAATGATCACAACCAACACCAAAGAAATACAAATAATTATAAGAACATATTATGAGCAACTATGTGGCAGAAGATTTGACAATCTGGAAGAAATGGATGTATTCCTAGAGACATATAAACTACCAAAACTGAAGCAGGAAGAAACAGAAAAACTGAATAGACCCATACCCAGGAAGGAAATTGAAATAGTAATAAAAAAATCTCCCAACAAAGGCCCAGGGTCAGATTGCTTCCCAGGAGAATTCAACAAAACATTTAAAGAAGAATTAATACCTATTCTCCTGAAACTGTTCCAAAGAATAAAAATAGAAGGAAAAATTTCCAAACTCATTTTAGGAGGCCAGCATTACCTTGATCCCAAACCGAGACAAAGACCCCATCAAAAAGGAGAATCACAGACCAATATCCCTGATGAATATGAATGTTAAAATTCTCATCAAAATACTAGCCAATAGGATCCAACAGTACATTAAAAAGATTATTCACCACAACTGAGTGGGATTTATTCCTGGGCTGCAAGGTTGGTTCAACATCCACTAGTCAATCAATACGATATAATACAATAATAACTGAAAGAATAAGAAGCATACGATACTCTCAATAATTGCAGAGAAAGGATTTGACAAAGTACAACATTCTTTCTTGATCATAACTCTTCGCAGTGTAGAGATAGAGGGTACATACCTCAATATCATAAATGTCATCTATGAAAAACCCACAGAGAATGTCCTTGATGGGGAAAAACTCTCAGTTTTTCCCCTAAGGTCAGGAACATAGCAAGGATATTCACTATCACCATTGCTATTCAACATAGTATTATAAGTCCTAGCCTCAGCAATCAGGCAACAAAAAGAAATAAAAAGCGCCTAAATTAAAAGAAGTCAAACTATCACTCGTTGCAGATGATATGATATTTTATGTGGAAAAACAAAAAAGCCCATCTCAAAACTGATAGAACTCATACAGGAATTCAGTAAAGTGTCAAGATATAAAATCAATGGAGAGAAATCAGTTGCATTTCCGTACACCAACAACAAGACAGAAGAAAGAAAAATTAAGGAGTTGATCCTATTTACAATTGCACCTAAAACCATGAGAAACATAGGAATGAG
>RCUC01137527.1:0-23838 GCA_003697995.1 Taxidea taxus jeffersonii | reverse complement strand
CCCCCCCCCCCCCCCACCAAACCCAGGAAGTTAGATTCTAGGCCTCAGTCCCAGAAAGCCCTCAGAGGAGGCCGAGCTCTTTGCAGTGAGTGCATGAGCAGGGAGTATGTGGGAGCTGTGCAGGCCAGCGCTCACAAGCTGGGTTGGGGGATTCAGTCCTGGATACTCCCCAAACTTTCCTTAAAGGGAAAATGCAGAGAAACCTGGCGTCTGCCTCTCAGCTCCTTAGATATTATTCCAGAAGCTTCTCTGGAGTATAAAAAATCGAGACTTCACCTCAGTTTTCCAAATGTTTTTCTCCTGGGTAAGGGGGTCACCACCTCCCAGATGAAGGGAGTGCGCCGCCTTTGTTCTCCCACGGCCAGCTGACTCATTGGATCTCCGCTGCTCACATTTTGCCACTTTGGGCAATGTCTTATTTTATGTTTTTTAAGTTTATATTTTCATTCCAGTTAGTTAGCCTACAGTGCTATATTAGTTTCAGGTGTACAATATAGTGATTCAACAATTCCATACAACACCTGGTGCCCATCACAACAGGTGCATTCTTTAATCCCCATCACCTATTTTACCCATCCCCCACTCACCTTCCCTCTGGTGACCATCAGTTTGTTCTCTAGATTCTTGTGTGTCTCTTTTTTTCCTTTGTTTTCTTACATTCCACAAATGAGTGAAATTATATGGTATTTGTCTTCCTCTGGCTTTTTTGCTCCGTATAATACTCTCTAGCTCCAGCCATGTCATTGCAAATGGCGAGATTTCATTCTTTTTATGGCTGAGTAATATTCCATTGTGTATATACGACATCATTTTAATCCATTCATCAATAGATGGGACACTTGGGCTGCTTCCATATCTTGGCAATTGTAAATAATGGTGCTATTAAACACAGGGGGCACAGATCCCTTTGAACTAGTGTTTTTCTATTCTTCGGGTAAATACCCAGTAGTGCGATTGCTGAATTGTAGGGTAGTTTTATTCTTAACTTTTTGAGGAACCTCCATACTGTTTTCAGTGGCTCCATACTGTTTACAGTGGCTGCACCAGTTTGCATTCCCACCAAGAGTGTAAGAGAGTTCCTTTTTCTCCACATCCTCCCCAACACGTGTTGTTTCTTGTGTTGTTGATTTTAGCCATTCTGACAGGGGTGAGGTGATATCTCATTGTAGTTTTGATTTCAGGGTGTTATTTTATTGGCCTCTTTGATGACTTTCACTGGCAGAAGACAAGGTTACATTCTGTCCTTAGCAGGGGGCCGACCTTCCAGCAACACTCTCCATGTTCATGACCTCTGTTCTCTGCTGACAACCTGGCCTGTCTTTCAGAAGTGAACTATGACCTGAACAGGTCTCTCCAATGAATCTCTGGGAGAGGCTACACTTTCTTTGAAAGAACGTTAGATAGGAAGAACTATTAAGTATTGTGATGTTACTAACGGGCCATTGCCATGTCATTCGAATAACTTCTATGCTCCTAGGAAACCTTGCAATGTTTACTATCTGTAAGGAAAACCAAATAGAGGTTAGATGGTTGCCTGGGAACTTAGGATATGTGCTTTCTGGGAAGGCAGAGGTTCTAGTTCTGGGCCAGTCTCCCAGTGTTGCCCTGCAGATGTGTGGTAAATATCTATTTAATTAAATTGGGTTTGCTAAGCAACTGACCTAATCAGGGATGGTTCAATCTATTAGGGTTTTTTTCTTAACTCATTTAAGGCCCCAGGTGACTATTTATTTATTTATTTAAGATTTTTTATTTATTTATTTGACTGACAGAGATCACGAGTAGGCAGGTAGAGAGAGAGAGAGGAGGAAGCAGGCTCTCCACCGAGCAGAAAGCCCAATTCGGGGCTCGGTCCCAGGACCCCAGGACCATGACCTGAGCCAAAGGCAGAGGCCTTAAGCCACTGAGCCACCCAGGCGCCTCCCCAGGTGACTATTTAGACACTTAGTTTTGCTTGGCTCATTTACTGTAACCTGATCTTTAAAAGGCTAAATCAGTACAAATCCATCACTAGCACTGAGGTCAAGGTAGAAATGCTCTACCAGTTTTATGGAATTTAGTTCCAGTTAGTTCACATAGCACTGAAAATATATAGAGAGAACAATATTACATAAAATAAATGTCATGGTCACGGGTTCCAATTATGAGAGGAGTTTCCTTTTCTCTCTCTCTCTTTTTTTTTAAAGATTTTATTCATTTCTTAGAGAGAGAGAGAAGTGCACAAGCAGGACAAGAGGGAGAAGCAGACTCCTGCTGAGTGGGGGGCTTGATGTGGGCTTGATGTGGGGCTCAAGGCTCGATCCCAGGACCCTGGGATCATGACATGAGCCGAAGACAGACGCTTAACCATCTGAGCCACCCAGGCGCCCCTCCTTTCTTCTCCTTTTGTATTAGGGTTGAAATGTCAGCAGAAAAGAATGCACTTATTCAGGGTAATGTTTCAGTTACCGTTCTTTCATCTGCTCACGGGTGAGTTACTGTGCTGTACACTCATGTCAGAACCAACTTGTGTTAAATGAGCTGAATACAGGTTGCCACATGCTTTTTGAATGGGTTTTCCAACATTTAAAAGGGGGATTGTTTTCAAAAATGAAACACTGCAAAATATTTACCTGTAAAAATCCCAAATTCATAAGTAAAATGAGCTTGAGTGTAGTATTATAATCAAGATTGTTGGTTAATCTTTATTTCCAATTTACTGGTTGTAAATTCAGACTGCTTTATAAACACCTAAAGGATTCTGTTTACTTTTATTTTACATGGTGTACCAAAGTCTCTTGAAACAGAAATTGAACCAATCTCCCAACCAGGGAAGTTTGGGAGGATAAAATGTCATGCTATTGCCAAGAGTCAGAGCCATGTTTTCAGTCAGGGTTAACAACAGACACCAGTTAAAATGGGATTGGAAAGAAAAGACATTCTCTGGAATCAGATCTTTTTTGTTGACAACACTGCTGTATTTGAAGTGAATTTTCTAAACATTAGACACCAAGGAATCATCGAGTACGACTGAGTAACAACTGTGTGGGTGGCCTTCAACGCATGCACTGGAATACTCTTGCCTTCTATCTTCACTGCTCTCTCTTCCTCCAGCCATTGCTTGGGGCTGAAATGAAACTACACAAATACTGGAAGAAAATATTGGTGAACTGTATAATTTAGAGAAAGACTTTCTAACTATGACGCAAAAATCTAGAAGCAGTAAAGGAAAAAATCATTAAATTTGACTACCTTAAAAACAGGCGAGAAGCTGAGATAAAATATTTGCAACTTTATATCAGAGAGGTCTAATGCTACTATATAAAGAGCACCTAAGAACCAAGAAGAGAAAAACCAAACAATTAAAAAAAATGAACAAAAGTCATGAACAGTTCACAAGGGGACACAGAAAAGAGGCAATGCTTTTTTTTTTTTTAATTTGGCAGACAGATCACAAGGAGGCAGAGAGGCAGGCAGAGAGAGAGAGAGAGAGGAGGAAGCAGACTCCCTGCTGAGCAGAGAGCCCGATGCAGGGCTCGATCCCAGGACCCTGAGATCATGACCTGAGCCAATATCAAGAGTGGGATATTTTAACCAACTGAGCCACCCAGGTGTCCTGAGGCAATGCTTTTAAACATATGAAGAGATGTTCAACCTCACTGATAATAAAGGAAATGGTAATTAAAATGACATGGGATACTGTTTCTCCCCTATCAGATTGGTAAAAATCCAAAGATATCCAAGTATCCAAAGATGAATTATTGTTCAGATATAGCTGGTGAGAGGACAAAAAGGATACAATCCCAGTGAGAGGAATTGGACAATAACAAAAATATGTGTATTTGTCCTTTGATCTAGCAATCTCATTTCTAGGAATCTAGGAATCTGGATTAATGGATATTTCTCCAGTAATACAAAACAGTATTTACACTAATCTCTTGCCACTGAAAGTGTGGTCTATGGGACAGCGGCCTCACCTACCTGGGAGCTTGTTAGAAATGCTGTATCTCGGGACCTGCTGAATCAGAATCCACATTTTAACAATACTCCAGATCGTTCACATGTGCATTTAAGTTTGAGAAGCACAGCAGTAGGCTATTGGTGGCATTATTTGTAATGACATAAGATTGGAGACAACCCAAATGACCATCAGTGACACGATGAAATACTTGATGTAGCCATAAAAAGGAATAAGGTTGCTCTCTGTAGCAAATACAGAGATCGCCAAAGTTTGTTAAGTGAAAAAAAAAAAAGTTGCAGAACTATTGATAGATAAAAGATGGGTAGGTAACAGAATGCCACCTTTCTGATAAGTGCACATACACATACATGTTTGCAAAAAGGCGAGCTGGAAAGACAAACCTGAAGCCAGTAAAACTGGGCTGAAAAGGAACGGGGACGATAAAGGTGGAGTGATACCTCTGGGTATTCCTTTATGTTTCACTACAAAAATAAAATCAAAACAGTCACAACTGGGACAGGGAGGGCAGGGTCGGCTAGGGCTACTGCCATGTAGAGTCTGTAGAGGCCAGGGATGCTGTTAAGCATTCTACAGTGCTGGAGTGCAACCAAGAATTATCCAGCTCCGATGTTAACAGTGTGTATGGTGAGAACTCTGGGCCTAGGGTAAGGATGGAGGAAGCACAAAATAGTCTTGAAGTTTCCAAAACTGGCCTTTTATTTATTTATTTATCTGACAGCCAAAGATCACAAGCAGGCAGAGAGAGAGGAAGGGAAGCAGGCTCCCCGCTGAGCAGAGATCCCGATGTGGGGCTCGATCCCAGGACCCTGGGATCCAGCCCAAGGCAGAGGCTTAAACCCACTAAGCCACCCAGGCGCCCCCTGACCTTGTTTTTAAAACATGGTGAGCATTTCCGCTCCAGTCACCCGAGCCCTTTCCATTCTCCAAGACTGCCCCAAGATGGCAAACGTGGATTTCCTATGCATTTGGTTAATTTGTCAGTACCCTGGAGCGTAATTTACATGGGTCGGAAGAGTACTGGAGTCTTTGAACACCCAGAGGATCACGTAGAGTTTGTTTATTTAAAAATTTCTGCCCTGGGCCCTCTGGGTGGCTCTGTCAGTTAGCACCCCACTCCTGATTTGCGTTCAGGTCATGATCTCAGGGGTCCTGAGACGGCGCCTGCTTAAGATTCTCTCCTTCTCCCTTTGCCTCTCTCTTTAAAACATAAATACATAAAAAATAAATTTCTGTCCTGCACGGTACAACTTATGCCTATGTACCAGGTCACTGAGAACCTAATTCACAGTCTCCACAAAGCCGCGGCCGCGCAGGGCCGCCCTCTGACCGAAAACCTCTGGAGGGTCAAGCCTTACTTGCTTTGATTCAGTTCCCCGGGGGCCCAGGGGGCGAGGCCCATCAAACCAGGCCCGGAAAGGCGGCGCGGGCCCTCTTGCGGCCCGCGGCCCGGCGGGCTCCGGGGCGGCGGGCAAAGCGCAGAGGAGTACCTGGCGCACACCTGCTCCTCGCCCTCCTCGCCCTCCTCCGCCCTCCCCCGCGCCCCGGCTGCGGCTCCGCCTTCCCGCGGTGGGCGGCGCTGGCTCGCTTCCCCGGACTCGCCCCGCCCCCCGGCCGCGCGGCTATTTGAGGCCGGGAGCTACTCCCTTCCCTACAGAGCGCGGCGCCGACCCTCTGAGGTACGTGGCTGCGGTGGGCGTGGGACCCGCCCTGGCACACGGCGGTCTGTCCTCCGCTCCCCGGCCAGCAGAGCGGGCGACGCAGGGTGGAGCGGCCGAGGCGAAGGGAGCGGTTGGGCATCGTTGCTCTGGGGGGTGGGGGGGCGGGGTCGGCGGGGGGGGCTTGCGCGGACCGGGGCGTGGCCGCGCTTGGGGAGGGGCGTCGCCACACGGGGCCGCGGTCACGCGTGGGGAGGGCGGGGCCGTGGCCCTTGCGGTTCTGGCTGGGCTGGGGTGGGGTGTGAGCGTTTCGATTCGTGTTCCCCGAGGAGTCCGGCGATCTAGGACAGTGACGCCATTTGGTGAGTTGTGCGTGGAGGTCTAGACCGGGACGCGCAGCCCCGCGCCAGCAGTGGAGGAAGCGCGAGCGGGCATGGGGACAGCGCAGAGCGTGGGGAACTGCCACGCTGGCTCCCGCGGCCACAGGTGACCTCGAGCGGTCCCCCGCCACAGGTGACCCCACCTGCCCTGCGGCCCAGGCCCGCCCAGCGCCGGGAATCCAGAGGGGGGCTGGAGGCCCTAGAGAAGGCGGGGAGTCGTGGAAGAGGCAGCCTGATTCTGGCTCACTGAACCTGCACCTTGGTCTTCCTGACCACCCGGGTAGTCCGGGGACTTCGCAAATTCCGCAGCACTTCCCAGGCCCCTCAGGCCTGCTGAGATAACTCGTGAGCATCATTCCAGATCTTGTTACTTCTGTGTTTTTTCGTTAAACTCCCCGCAGGGAAAGCACTCCGAGATGTGGTGTCTAAGGGGCTAAGAGGACATCATAGAAATTTTCATCATACTTCGGGCTTGTGCGCCAGACGAAATTTGGCACATAAGTTATTTTCTTTCCCCCTTTCTCCCCATAAAGCTCAGTTTTAGAAAAGAGAAGTATGGGAAATGAATAGTCACATGCTGCCAGGAATAAATACCGAGATGCTAGGGGGAAAGTGGGTCAGTGTTGGCACTCTTAACTCCTTGGGTCTGTACAGCTGTACCTGAGGACAGGAATATGACTGAGGGGAGGCTGCCTACTTCCTCCATGGTGTGGTTTAGGACTGGTGTGGTGAGGTGAGCAGGCAAATGTAACCTTTGGATTCAGGTCCTATGGCAGCATTGTATTGCTGAGCTAAGAAACGTGCACTGGGGTTAATGTGAATGAAGCTGTTATCAGTATTATAGAGGTGTGCCCCAGTATTTCCTGATACCTTTGAGTGATTGTATCATTTCCTTTATGTCATCACAGAGAAAGGGGACACTTTCAGTCATGCTTGGCCACATGAACTAAGTATTTAAAATTATATGAGGCCAATTCCAGTCCAAGGCATCTTATTACGATTCTGCATGTTCTGCATAGTAAACTCTGCCTGTTAACAGTAGAGTGGAATTAGAGTGAATGTAATCCCCATTCTTTTCTGTTTATACTGAGAGCACTCTGTATCACACTAGGCATTTGTTACAAGATCTGGAGGAAGACCACATGCCTTACGTTTCCAAGCTTGCTGACCTGAGATCAGGCCTAGACATCAGAAGAAAGGAAATAGTGTATAATTCTACCCATTTGTTGAATACCCAGTGCATGCCAGACCCTAGTTTATTTAATCCTCACAGTAAACCTGTACATAGAAGGAATCATCTCCTGTTCACATATTGGAGAACTGCTGTTCAGAAAAGTAAAACACACAGAGGATACACAGAGTACACCAGAAAATGTAGGTAGGGACAAAGCGGAAGCCCAGGTCTCCATGCAGCCAATCTTTAAATGGTTAGACTTTGTAGGAAATTAAGGCATCCTTAATGCAAGAAGGCAAGGAAGCACAAATAGTAACACTTTAAAAACCTGATCTGTTGAATCAAATCAATTGTGAACATTAATTGCTCAAAGTTACTGATGGTGCTTTAAAAGGGAAAAATAATGGTGCAAGGATAGTTTTGTTAGGCTTGTTTTATACATACACACTCATATGGAATTGTTCATTAATAAAACCTTAATACTCAGTTTTTATGTTTGTGGAGCCCACGTGCTCAAGGATGGAGGCTCCAGTACCCAGAAGGGTAGGGATGAAGTGCAGGGATGCAAAACAGGGTCTTGTTAGAACATGTGTTGGCAGATCCATTAGACCCCACCTGCTATCCCTGACCCTGGCAACCAGGCAGCCATCCTCCTTGCTCTACCAGCCACCCACCAGGAGATCAGGTCTGAATTTGATGCTCAGACTCAGGGACTGCCAGGTACTGGGTTGAAACGAGGGGATTGTAGATCCCGTAGAAATTCCAGCCCTGCCCAGCTTGCTTCCAGAACACACCAGCAGCCACACCAGCGGGTTCCTCCATTTGCTGGACAACCACAACCAGCCACTAATCTCTTGATCACACTGCATGGAAGCCCCCCAGCTGACTTCCTCCCCATGTAAACAATTTCCAACACTGTTTTGTGTTTTCCTCTTAAATGTAACTGATACCCAAGGATCAGTCAGACATTTGTGAGAAGCCTATGGATGAAACACACCTAGATAAAATAAAGCGTACACTAGCCACAATAACAAAAAAGACTCCAGAGAAGGAGACGGTGTAGGGAGCAGGAGATAACTCAATAAAAATGTAATGATGTTTTCCAAGGAATCGGAATAGAGGGCTGTAAAGAAGGAACAGCAGAGAACAAGGAGAAGTCCTTGGAAATTAAAAATATTATGGATGAAATTAGAAAAAAAAATCAGTAGAAAAGTTAGATAAAATCGTGGACCTCTCCCAAGAAATGGGACAAAATATCATTGTGGTGGAAAATGCAAGAGAGGGAGGAAGATCAGAGCAGAACTTTCTACCTCTGTGGTAAGACGGCTTGCCCATCCCAAAGTACCACACAAATATCTTTTTCTGTGTGTGCCATGACATGAAGGCGCTTAGGCAATATCCGATGAGATCAGTCCAAGATTTCTAAGACTTGAATAATAGGGGATACAGAAAAAGAGAACAGAGTCAGTCTGGAGGGAACTAACAAGTGCTTTAAAATTTTCCCCAGAGAGGAAGGAAAATTTGAATTGCTAGATTGGAAGGGCCCACCAAATGCACAGCAAAACAAATAAACTGGGCCCATCTTAAGGACACATTGTGACATTTTAGAATATCAGGGATAAGGATAAGATTTTATGAGCTTTTTTGGAGATAAGAGGAAGGAGGGATGGAACTGGGGTCAGAATGTCATCAGACTTCCCAACAGCAGAGCTGCAGGCTGGAAAGCAAAGTAGCAAAGTGTCAGACATTTGGAGATAAAATGCTGTGCAGCTCACTCCAGACCCTGCCACACTGTCATGGGATGGTAAAGACTTTCAGACATGCAAGAAGCCAAAATGTATGTATTCTGTTTTGGAAAATATTGAACAATTTGCTTCATCAAAATAAGTAAATCATGAAGCAGGAAGACACTGGGGTCTGACACAAAGGATATTATTGGCAAAGAGATCTCTCATAGAAGGTGGCCAGGTGGCATGCAGGAGAGCGGTGGTCCCAAACGGGGCTGACCAACAGTGGTATCAGTGCATGAGTGGGATGAAAGAAGGCCTCGAAGTGCGATTATGCTTTAGAAAAGTCAAGTGTGTAAAAACTTTATGCGGCAGTCTCATTTACAGCATGGCACCTGAAAGGAAACATCTACCCAGCTTTGTCGCGGGTGTGGCCCAGACAGCAGCACCAAAACTCACATACTCCCTGAAGATTCAGATTCTGTACTTTACAGTGCTTCCCCATTCAAAGAAACAGGGAGAGGGGCTGATCCCTGAGGTCTTTGGGCTGGAAAAAAAGTGGAAATGGGTCGGTAAGCACTAGAGTTGTTGCCCTAGAGCAAAAACCTTTGAGATCAACATATCAAGATAAAGGAACCAATTTAGAGGGCCCCCACTAGCCCAGTTATGGCAGTTCAAGCACCAAGAAGAAAACTGAGATCAGCTAAAGCATTGTTTGTAAAAATCCCCGAGTCCATTAGTGACTTCATATGAGGCAGACAAAATGAGCTTTAGAAAGGCACAAAGGAATTTCAGTAATGTTTTAGGAAGTGCTGTGTGATGATCCATCTGTGATTGTTGCTGTAAAAAGTTATGTTATCAAGCACAGTAGTCACACAAGCCAACCCAGAGGCCTAAAAATGAAGCTCATAGCCACGTTATACAACCAGATGGAGGAAAACTCAAATAACCCTTCATTTTAAGGAATGACACTGGGTTACAAGAAACTGAAAGTTAGTGTTTGGCTTTGGCCTTGTAAAATCCCAGAAAAGGGAGAAATGAAGACTGAAACTCCCCCACCTACTGGGGTGTGCTTGTCTTCCAAATGGTGAGTGCCGAGCTCCAAGGAGCCACTGGGACCTCAGTGACCAAGAAACAGACTCCATTTGTGGGGAGGGGATGGTCCCTTAAGACAGATTGAGCATCAGGGAACCATTAAAATGAGCATTACTGTCACCTTAAGGGAATGTATAAGAAGATATAACAAAGATAAGATACACTAAATCCATGGTGTTAATACCTTTGTGCTGGACTTAAGCACAGGTGTAGAAATGATTTTTGTAACCACTGTAGTGCTTTGTGTGTTCTTAAACCTGTTTGAAAGCCTTAGGTGATCCTAGCTTACTGGACGGTGTAAGTCTTGATTTATAAGGCTTATAGAAGTTTATAGAAATGTTTACTAAGGTTTGGTTTAAAATTTTTTTAAAAAGATTTTATTTACTTGAGAGAGAGGGGGAATGAAAGAGAGAGAGAGAATTCATGAGCCAGAGGAGGGGCAGAGAAGTAGACTTTCCACTCAGCAGGGACCCGGAAGTGGGACTTATCCCAGGACCCTGGGATCATGATACTTAACTGACTGAGCCAGCCAGGCAGTCCTACAAACCCTCTTTTAAACTGATAATAACTTAACTGCAATAGAATTAATATACTTTATACTTTTACTTCTTCTCCCGTCCATATTATAGATAATTGTTGTTACAACTAACATTTGAGTAACTAATAACAGATTATCATATTTATGGATATTTTTCCCTACATTAACCTTTTTTTTTTTTTATCTTTTAAACCTGGGTTGTAAGTGAGTTATGTACCATTATTACCATGTTGCAGAATCTATGACTATTTACCATTACCAATGAGATTTATGCTACCTTTTTGTGTTTTTATGTTGGTGTTCTTTTACTCCCACTCAAAGAATTCCCTTTAGCATTTCTTGTAAAGACAGGTCTGGTGGTAATGAAATCTCTCTGCTTTTGTTTGTATAGGAAAGTCTTTATCCCTTCTTTGTTTCTTAAGGAGAGCTTCACCAGGCATAGAATAACTAGTTGATAGTTTGGGTTTTTAGTTTTTTGGGTTTTTTTTCCCCCCAGTATTTTTAATGTCATCGCATTCTCTCCTGGCCTGAAATGTTTTTGTTGAGAAATCTGTTTATAGTCTTACTGGTCCCATAAGTATGTAACTTCTCTCTTTTCTCTTGCTGCTCTTAAAATTCTTTCTTTGTCTTTTGACAATTTAATTCTTGTGTGTCTCTGTGTAGCCCTGTTCACATTCAACCTATTTGGGGTCCTTTGTGCCTCATGGGTGTAGATATCCATTTCTCTCCCCAGGTTTTGGAAGTTTCCAGCCATTATTGCTCTAAATAAACTCTCTGTCCCTTTCTCTTTCTCTTCTCCCTCTGGAATTCTCATGGTGCAAATATTGTTTCTTTTCATGGTGTCTTATAATTCCCCTGGACTTTCTTCCCGGTTTTTCATTTGTTTTTTGTTTTGTTTCTGTAACAATAATTTCCAATGTTCTATCCTCCAGATCACGGATTCTTTTGTCTGCATGATCAAGTCTACCTTTAAAACTCTTGAATTCTTTGGTTCACTTATTGTACTTTCAACTCGAGGATTTCAGCTTTTGGGGATTTTTTGATGGTCATTATGTCCTTGTCAGACTTCTCATTTCGATCCTGCATTGTCTTCCTGATTTTGTTTAGTTGTGAGTCTGTACTTTCGTTTAGCTCACTAAACTATCTTAGGAAGATTATTCTGAATCCTTTTTCTGACAGTTCATAAATCTTCATTTCTTTTAGGTCTGTAATTGGAGCTTTATTAGTTTCCTTTGATGGTCTCGTCTTCACCTGATTTTTCATGACCCTTGATTCCTTATGTTGGTATCTACGTGTTTGACTAATGGGTTCCTCTAGACTTTTCCGATTGATTTTGGCAGAGACAGTTCTTCACCAGTCAGCACAGTGGGGTTCTGGATACATCAGCTACTAATGTTTTTAGGCAGGTTGGGGCCTGTTATTATGGTCTATTTTGAGACGAGGCAACTGTTTGAGCTCTGAAGATGGAGATGGTGGGTTGTGCCACTGGCTGAGAATGGTTGGCTGGGTGGGACTACTGGCTTGGTTCGCTACCTAAGTGAGGCTGTGGGATAGGCTCAGCAGTTGCTTGAATTTCTGGTCCTGCTTGCTAGATGGTCAGGAGTGGGTACTATATTGAGTAGCGGTTGGGGCTCTGAATTAGCTTTCCTGCCCTGATAGGGCAGCAGGCTAGAACCGAGGGCCTATACAACTCCTTGTTTGGGGGCTGAAACAGGCCAGAGTGTGCACTGGGTTCCCTACTCAGGTGAGGCCACAGGTTTCACTCTGCAGATGGGGGAAGCCATGGGCTGTACTCTCTGTTCAAGAGCCTGTGATTCTAGGATGTTGAATGGGCTACAGAGCTTCTCATGTGTTCTGGATAGGTTTCCTGATTACGGGCTGAAGGCTGTATTCAGCAATGAGTGGGGCTATGAATTAGATTCCCTGTTCTAGTGCAGTGGGAGAAGCAGTTCTAGAGCTGGTAAAATTCTTTGTTGTCTTAACTCAGACTGATCCACATCCCAATTTCCCTGTTAAACAGGACTGCTGGCTTTGCTCTGCAAATTCTCAGCTCTGTCTGTCCTTCTCTTGGCTCAACACCCCTGGGCTAAACAGCTCCCAGGGGTTGTCTCCAGCTCTTCTGGTCAGATGGGTCTGGAAGACCCCCTACACAGCAGCTACCTTGCCTAGCTGGGATGGGAAAGGGAAGGCTACTCCAAACTACTCGCAGTTTCCCAGATGGACTCTCTGGTTGGGAGAGTCCTTGAGCTACCCTCAGTCCTCTGTGAATGTATCCTTCTGCCTCCATACCTGGTACTGGCTTTGCTGTGGGGACAGTCAGCTCTGCCTGTCCGCCTCTCAGCTTGAGCACCACTGGGCAACCCAGCTTCCACCGGTTGTCACCAGGCCTTCTGGTCAGATGGGGCTGGAAGGCTCTCTCCACAGCGGGTGGGGCTATGACTCAGCATGTTAGCTTGGGCACCTTCAAACCGGGCACTAGGGCTGGCACTCTCCTAGTCTGAGGATCTGAATCAGGCAGATCTCCACCCCAGCATGTTCCCTGTTCAGAGGTTACCCCTGACTTAGTCCTACAGATGAGCAAAGCCTCTGGGTGGGATTACTGCCTGGACATTGCAGGTTTAAACTCGGTCTGCCAAGATCCATGTGCTGGTTGTTGCAAGCCCCTCCCCTCTTGTCCATCACAGATGCCCAGTGGTTGAGCCCTGCAGATTCCCCTGCAGTCTCAGTAGTGAGACATCAGGGTAGGGGCTCCTGCAAAAAACCCCAATGCTGGGGGAGGCTGGTTGTCTCCCCTGGATTTTCTTTTCCCACTGGAGAAACCGGAGACTCAGTGGAGACCTCCCTTATGGTGCGGCACTGGCCCCGGGGCTGGAGGGCAGTACAGCCAGCGTGTAGCTGCTCCTCTTACTTGCCTATTGCAGTCTTTCTTCAGCTTCACCCCATGTTCTAGGATTCTCTCAGTGCTGTCTTGTTCTTGAATAGATGTTAGCTCTTCTTGCGAGGGCGAGTGAAGACAGGACCGACCTATGTTGCCATGTTGGTCCGTGCCTGGTATTTGCATCAGTAACTCTGAGTTTTACCTTTAATTAAATCCATAGATGTGGAGTTTTTGGCTCACAGAATATGAATGTTTTCATGACATTTTTGTCTTCCTTTTTTTAATGTAATTCTAAATTACGATCTGGGAATATTGGCATACAGATTTATAGCATCGTTTACACAGCATAGGAAGGAATACCTATCTTAGTCGTTGTTGGAAAGTAATGGTTTTTGAACTTTCAAAAATTGTGTTTTGGACAGGTATCTTTAGTTTGCTTTCCACCTGTCCTTTTTCTTTTTCTTTTTTTTTTTTTGGAAGTTGGTATGTTACAGTGATTAAGAGAGTGAACTCCAGAGCCACCCAGAGCTGGTTTCCCGCCTTCACCCTGCTGCTTGTGTAGCTCTGTGACCACAGGGGCGAGACAAAAGAACGATGTCAAATGCTGATATTGTCAACCAGCCTTATAGACTTGTGAGAGTCTTTTAGGAAGAGTGCTAACGTAGGTCCCAGTGTGTAGTATATACTCCAAAAGTGATACTTATTTTTTCTGAAGTTAGAACTTTATTTATTTATTTATTTTTTTTTTTAAAGATTTTATTTATTTATTTGACAGATAGAGATCACAAGTAGGCAGAGAGGCAGGCAGAGAGAGGAGGAAGCAGGCTCCCTGCCGAGCAGAGAGCCCGATGTGGGGCTCGATCCCAGGACCCTGAGATCATGACCTGAGCCGAAGGCAGAGGCTTTAACCCACTGAGCCACCCAGGCGCCCCTGAAGTTAAAACTTTTTAATCTAGTTATTAGTTATTCCTATTTGGGGAACAGGGGAATTGTTTTCTAATATTTTAACATCAGTGATCATCACATGAAGAAGTATAGGAAGTATCATTTCCCATTTGTTTCAAGGACATTTATTGTGAGTGGGCAATTTAGTTATTTCATGATTAACGTATTTTCTGCTGTAAGACTATCCTGCATATATGGGATAAACCTGTGAGGCATCATTGATTTTATGTTTCTTTCTTTCTTTTTTTTTTTAGTATTTTATTTATTTATTTGACAGAGATGACAAGTAGGCAGAGAGGAAGGCAGAGAGAGAGAGAGGGGGAAGCAGGCTCCCTGCTGAGCAGAGAGCCTGATGTGGGACTTGACCCCAGGACCCTGAGATCATGACCCGAGCCAAAGGTTTAACCCACTGAGCCACGCAGGTGCTCCTCATGTTTCTTTTTTATTTAGCATTTTTTATGGGATGTGGATGGGATTTTACCTTTGGTGGGTATCAGTCATTTGCAGCTGAGAAATGGAAGCTATTAGACTTCCCTGTGGGCTTTGAAGAGTGAGCCACACTCAGGTGACATTGTTCCCTCCCATCGAGAATGGAAGGGAACACATTATCTGGCCCATTCTCTTCCTCAGAGAGGGAGCAGAAATCAAGAATATATTTAGAGCCCATGAGCTAGGATTATAAACCTCGTCTCCCTCCTGACTGGTGCCGTTTCCTCTGAATGTCCTGGCTTGTTCTTCCCGGGCTCAGTATTTAAAATAAGACTAGAGGGGCACCTGGGTGGCTCAGTGAGTTAAAGCCTCTGCCTTCGGCTCAGGTCATGATCCCAGGGTCCTGGGATCGAGCCCCACATTAGGCTCTCTGCTCATTGGGGAGCCTACTTCCTCTTCTCTCTCTCTCTGCCTGCCTCTCTGCCTGCTTGTGATATCTGTCTGTCAAATTAAAAAAAAAAATTAAAAAAAAATAGAATAAGACTGGAGCTGCTTTATGTTGAAGAACTAGTTACTGGTCTTTCAGCTTTCTTCCTTTTTTAAAAAAGAAATATACTTTTAAGTCTTTCAGCTTTCTTGATTCACTGAGAGGCTGTGCTATCTTGGGGACAAACCAGAGGTCCCCCCGTCCCCAGGCAAGAAGATTAGTGTGTCCGGGGACCCACAGACACCTGTATCAGGAATGTGCTTCTTGTCCTATGGGACCTCCTCTTACCTAGTTCTTAATTCTTAAACCTATTTTTAACAGTTGTTTTCTTTAAAATTGATAAGCAGGGAGCATTTGCTAATACCAAATCCAAATAAGCAGTGTAACTTCACATCCGTTTCATATAATGGCTACTTTTGTTTATGTTGATGTTCCCAAGGCCCTGCGAAATCCTGAAGCTATTTCTGTATCATACAATCAGTTGTATTCAGGAGAATTTTAGTAATGGGTGTGTTCTATTGTACTTGCATCAGAAATTAGCAATTGAAGATCCATTCAGAAAGTCTGAGCAAACCAGGAGTGCCAGCGCCCCAGCTTTTCTCTCTAATGAATAAAGGAAAACAAAGAGTTTAAACAAGGGCCGTAAATAAGCTTTATCAGGTATATTCGTTAAGTGTTCGTTTTCTGCGCTCTTGTAACACATCACCACAACCTCAGCGCATTTACTCTCACACTTCTGGATGCCAGAAGGCTGGCAGGTTTCACTGAGCCACACTGAGGGGCTGCAGGGCCTTGCTCCCTCCAGAAGCTCGAGAGGAGCATCTGTCCTGTGTCCTTTCCAGCTTCCAGAGTTTGTTTGTCTCCCCTTCCTCCAGTTTTCAAGCCACAGGGTCGCCCTTTGCTTCTGTCCCCAATTGCTTTCCTTAGGGGTCACTTGGATAATCCCCAGGGACCTCCCCATGTCCAGATCCTTCCTTTAATCACATCTGCAAGGTCTCTGCTGTATAAGGGAACGTTCGCATGTTCCAGGCAGGAGTTGGGATGGGGGCCTCTTTCCTGCCCATATTCAGCAGACCACAGTTATAAGCGGAAAAGCATGGTCTGTGAAAAGTGGGTGAACTCCTCATTCTCTTGTCTGGGACTTTCAGTCAGATTTGTCCTCCCTTCTCCCTCCTCCTCCACAAAAATATCTAGTGTTGCCCTTTCCTTGTTCCGTAGGTTCCCACGCAGAGCTCAGATGAGTCATTTCTCCAATCTCTGATGGGGGAAATGTGAGTCTGGTAAATATTTGTCAAGACAGCAGAGCAGGCAGGGGCTGCTTCTCCCAGAGTCTGCTCCTCCCGGGCCCTGCTGCGGGTGCAGCTAAGTTGGCTGATGAGGCCCTTGGCTGCCTCTTGCCTTCCCGCTGACCCTTCTGTCCTACCTTCAGGCTCTTCCTCAAGTAGGGACATCTAGAGCCGCAGCGCAAAGACAGGGTATTGGCCCTGACTTCAGCCTTAGCTATTTAGTTCCTTAGCTTGGCTTTATCACTTCACCTCTGTGACCTTTAGCTCCCCCATCATAAAATGGGGAGTCGATGATAGGTCTTTCTAAAGAACTGTTTGAAGGTTCTCATACCCACCCCATCCTACACCGCCCAGAAGTATTCCTGTTCTGGACCCCGCCTAGACCACTGGGGTCACGGCCACATGCCCTCCATGCCAACCTGTGCAGTCTGACCCCTTACGCCTGAGGCCTGTATCTGGGGGTGGCCAGGGGCATGCACCTGCTGCCACGTCCCCTTGTCCAGAACAAGGGGCAAGAAGGCCTGTGGCAGCAGAGGGTCTGGGGAACACGGCCATAGATTTGGGCCTCGGCACAAGCAGAGGTTTCATGGAAGGAGAACTGAAGGTCGAAGTCCTTGTTTTTAAGGCTTTCATGTATCTTTGCATGTGGTTTGATTTATCTTTTATTTTTGGGCTTCAGGTTATCTTAAAATGGAGTCCTCCCACATCTTAAAAACATTCAACCATCTTTTTTTGCATAACCTTGTGGTTGGATTGATCATTTTGAATGATTAAATAATACATACAAACCCACACAACACACCAAACAATAAGAAATGGAAGCAAAAGCCAATAACTCCTTTCCTGACCACCCCCCGCCCCCCGGAAGTAACTTGGGTAATCTGTGAAATGTATAACTGTCCACACTTCCTCTGTGCTCCCAGGTAGGTGGATGCATAGCTGTCCCCACTGCCTTTCCCCCCCCACACAACAGGATTTTATTATTAATGTCATTTTTCAGTTTTATTTTTCACTTAACATTAGATGTGCACAAAATAATTTTGAAGGCCCCAAAAAGAAATAGAGTTTTGTGAATATATGTATTTGCCCAGTGAACCAAAGTGGTAACCATTAATAACACAGTGAAATATAGTCAATGTATAAGCCTGTAGTGATGTGATGCTGATTTTATTGTATTTATTTGTTTGTTTAATTTGGAATGTGATACTGATTTTAGAACCATTCTTTCAGGCTCACCATCATGGATACTCTTTCGGAGGCAAATGGCACCTTTGCCTTAAGTCTTCTGAAAAAGTTGGGTGAAGACAACTCAAAAAATGTCTTTTTCTCACCCATGAGCATCTCTTCTGCCCTGTCCATGGTCTTCATGGGCGCAAAGGGAAACACGGCAGCCCAGATGTTCCAGGTACGTACCCGGAGCCATTTCTGGGCGACAGGAAATGCTATTTATTTGTCACTTGAGCTGGTCTTCATGTTCACCTCCAGGATTAGCTCCTGACAGATCCCTCTGCTGGTGTTGGGGAATGGGGACAGAGCTGCGGGTGACATGCTAGTTCTGAGGGAGCGAGCACCTGGAGTGGTGGCCTCAGATCTATGAGGGAGGAAGTGGTGTGCTCTATGAAGAAGGATGAGTGACGTCACTAGCCTGACTATGCTTTTTCCATGAGTTTGAGTTTGTGAGTAGGGAGTCCATCACACGGCCCACGCTGAGTTCCGTGATAGTGTTTGGATGCTGTCACTTGCTTTTCAGTTGTTAGAAATTGATATGTTAACGTTCTCACTAAAGTGTAAAACCTTCTTAGAATGGCACTGGTCAGTCAGATGTTTCCAGTAACGTCTCAGTTGTTTGCTGTTGACTGACCGGTACCCTAGAACCTAGCAGCTTAAGACGACAATTTCCTGGGGCCTGACTATCTGTCGGGGATACTTTTGCTCCACTTGGCCCCAGCAGGGTCCCTCGTGTGCGGTCTTGGGCCTCCTCCATGTGGCCTCCTTGGCGTGCCTCCTTGGCGTACCTCCTTGGCAGAGTGGCCTGGGCTTCCTTACAGGATGGTACCCAGCTTCCAGGAGGACCAGCTTAAATGCACAAAGCCTTATCCAGCCCTTTCTGTTTGAGGAGTGCCTGTGTTTGCAGAGAAGGGGGGCCTGGTGGGCAGCCTTATTTGCAGACAGACTCCGAGTAGTGAGCCCACAGAGCAGGGCTTGCAGAGGGCACTGTGGCTTGAGGGTACTCGCAGGGCTCTGCCCCACCCCCCTGCAGGAAGTGCCTTTTATCTTCCATTGGACCAGTCTTCTCTTCAGCTGGATCTGTACGGTTCCTAGGCTGAGTTAGTGTGGTATCCATTTTGGGAAGTCTGGGCACACTGACGTTGTGCGTTTGTATTCTGTTTTGGATTTCAGACACTTTCTTTAAGTAAAAGCTGTGGAGGAGGGGACGTGCACCAGGGGTTCCAGTCGCTTCTCACGGAAGTCAACAGGACCGATGCACAGTACTTGCTTAGAACCGCCAACAGGCTCTTTGGAGACAACTCTCATGAATTTCTCTCGGTACGTCATACGCGCTGTTTTTGACCAAGAGAGTAAGGGGGTGGGGAGGAGGGGACATGAGGTGACAGCAGAAAGCCTGGGGGTTATGAATTCATAACTGGGGGTTATGAGTTCCGGTGGGCAGGAACTTGGCTTTCCGGTTCACTAACTTCATGCCTTCTCTTGAACCCTGCTTCAGTGCTATCTTATGTAAAGTGAGCCTTCTCACAAATACTGCCCAGATTTTTGTGAAGCTTAAGTGAGATAATCATAAAAGAATTGACATGGAGCAAACACAGTTCAAGGTGAATTGGCCAAGGGGTACCTGGCTGGCTCATCAGAAGAACATGTGACTCTTGATCTCGGGGTTGTGAGTTTGAACCCCACGTTGGGTGCAGAGATTACTTAGAAATAAAACCTTTAAAAAAAATAAGAGGTAAACTGGCCGAAACAAAGAAGGGATCAAAAGGAATATTTCTAATCATTGTTTTCCATATTTGATCCTTTTTTTGTGCATGTGACACTTGGTCAACTTTTTACACTTGTAAATATTTTTATCATTTTTTCTAATGCAGAATTTTTATAAAGTTATTTGTCTAAATATACTGGTTCTCTTTATTTATAGTGCTTTCAGGCTTTTTTTTTTCATTTTTCAGAAACTAAAGTAATATGTGAGCACTTTCTTGTTATATAATGAGTATATTCTTATTATATAAAAATGCAAGCAAAGCAGGCAAAGCAAGAGCTCTCACAACCCCTTCCACACCTCATCACTCCCCTCCCAGTATATGAGCTTTTATAGATTTGAGGTGTATCCCCCACACATGGAGAAATACATCTGTTTAGTGGGGTTTTCTCTACCTAATGTCATTACACCATAATATTATTTCGTAACTTGTTTCTATTTACCCAGCTCTGTATGAAATTCCTTGCATCCTGGGCATCGACCTCTGTTTCACTGTTATCTGCTGTTCCTCAGTATGCAAGTACTGAACCGCACCTAGTGCACCCCTTCCCCGCTGACCGACATTTAGACAGGGAATGTTAGGGTACACAATCCGGTGCCTCTGTGTGCATGTTACTCCAAGATGGATTCGTAGAAGGGAGGAAGGGAGTGAAGCTTTCAAGTTGTAGCAAATATTGCCAGATTGGCCAAAGTGCTATGATCATCTACATTCTCTCTAGAAATATTAGCAGAGTGCTCATGTCCACTCGCATCAACACAGCATGTGGTTAACCTCTTACATTTTGATAATTAATGAGCTTGGCCAACTTATGTTTATTGAACATTTGTATCTTTCCGAGAATTTTCTTTGCACACTTTTTATTGGGCTATATATCTTTTACTGTTTTTTGAGTTCTATGCTCGGGGTATTGATCTTATTCTATTATATGTTTTTTTTCATTATTTTTTTAAACTTGTTTTTAAAGATTTTTTTTTTATTCGAGAGAGAGAGTGAGAGAGCGTGTGCACACAGAGGTGGAGTGGGAGGGAGAAGAAAACTCCCTCCCTGAGCAGAGAACCTGATGCAGGATCCCAGGACCCCGAGACCATGACCTGAGCCTAGGGCAGTTGCTTAACCAACTGAACCACCCAGGCGGCCCAGCATTGATGTTCTGAATCTTATTTTGATATTGAAATATAAAGCAGTTGTTTCTCAGTTATTTCTTATTTAGTGTTCCAAGAATCCAGTACCAATCGCAACAAACCGTGAGATATTCCTTCACTTTGATTAGTCATTGCTTATAAAACAGTAATTTAAATAGCAAACATTTATTTTCAAATGTGTTTAGAAGTTGTTGGAATCACCCAAGGCTGTGACAGGTTATTAATACGCCAGGGCCCAGGTTGCTTCCAGAATAGTTTCTTACACTGAGAGACTCACACGGTTTTCAGGGGCACAGAGCCACCACGGAGGGGCACCATTGGCAGAGCACAAATGCTACGTGGATGAAATGAAATGATACCCCCACCCACCTAGGGCAGCGTCCGCAGCGTGCTGAGAATTCAGTGATGTTGTACGAAACAGCACTGACGATAAGAAGCCGTATCCTCATTCACAGGGAAAGACAAGGAAGCTGAGAGAGACAAAGTGATTTTTTTAAGGTCACACAGCTAATAAGTTGCAGGACCAGCACTGGTAGCTACTGTGCCCCCTTTCCTCTGTCATGTTGTCCCTAAGGGGAAGTGTGAAATCCTGCATTAGAAAACCAGTCCTGAAAAGGGGGATTAAATATTTAGCTGTAAGCTGTTCAAAAGAAAGATTGGGAAACCATTCTGTAGTGCGTAGTGGCCACAAATGGGTTATTTCAGTCCATTCACTTTCTATCAGATTTTCTGCTTTTATGGGGCACGATGTACATGTTCATGAATGTTGTCACCATTTAACAGACTGTATTAACAAAATATAGTTTAAACTTTTTTGAGAGTTGCTCATGCTCTAAGATGGAGCCATCCAAATTGGTAGGCACTAGACACATGTAGCTATTTGAATTTCCGTGATTTTAATTTCCGTGTGAATAATTACAATTACAGTTCACTATTCAGCTCCTCAATGGCATGGGCCCTATTTCAAGTGTGCAGGAGCTGTGCAAGGCACCGTTTGGGACAGCACAGACTTAGAACATTGCTCACATTATCACAGAAAGTTGTAGTGGAAGGGGTGGAGTGGGATCACGCACTTCCCCTGTTGTATGGAACAGTAGGCCCTTGTTTCCAGTCCATTGTTCTGGAATGTTCTGGAGGCAGCTGTGGCTCTTGCTGTGGGTGGGACTCACCTAGCAAATGTGTTGGCTGTCCAGGAATGACACTCCAGTAGCCTCAGAGTCTCAGTGTCTCTGGACTTGCCTCACTGTTGCAGAGCTAGTTCCTCGAGGAATCCAGCAGCTCATGGTGTTTATTTGATATTCAGACCACTGTTTCACTTGGTTTATATGCTAAGATTAAATGTAGCTGAAGAATGGATTTTGGTTAGTTCCTCATACTTCAGTTTGATTAGTCATTGCTTGTGAAACAGTAATTTAAATAGCAAACATTTATTTTCAAATGTGTTTAGAAGTTGTTGAAATCACCCAGGAGTGTAACAGGTTATCACTAGGCGAGGGCGTATTGTGTTGTATATTTGTATATTCCGCATGTAAATCATAACAATCCCCAACATTGTGATTGGGCGCTATGCAGAAGTAAGCTCTAAGTGCTGTTTCTGCAGCCGTGGGATTACGTTGCTCTGTCTCTCCTAGTCTTTCAAAGACTCCTGCCTCAAGTTCTACCAAGCGGAGATGGAAGAGCTCGACTTTCATGCCGCTGCGGAAGAGTCCAGGGCACACATCAACACCTGGGTGGCCGAAAAGACGGAAGGTGAAAATACAGTGTTACTCTGTCTTAATAGTATTTTAATTGATCTCACTGTCCGTTCCTTCACAAGACCATCCACATGTAAACAGGAATGACATTTTTCTGAGTAACTGTACATTTTTAAAATCTGCTTCTGAAATATTGTCAGTGTTTGCTTATTTTCTCTAGCTCTTCCCTGGTCTCATTGGTACGTCTGTGATATCTCTCAATCTTCAGTACTCTTCTTCTAGAACAATCCATATGGTTGTCATTGTTGTTAATATAGACCTTCTTTTCATAAATACTACAAAGAAAAAGACAGAGCCAGGCTTCGTGGCATCTGCCTGCTCTGTGTTGCCCATGCCGTATGGACTGCCATGCATCATGGTAGGACCCTCCCTTGAGCCCTCCCGCTCCTGCGGCTCTTCACTGACACTCCCCTGGACACGCACACCACCGCTCACCTTTCTGACTGTCCCTTACATGCCTGTCTTTGATCATAGGCTCCAAGCATTCCTTTCTGTCTCACTTGCTGGGAATTCATCCCACACGGACTCCTTTGTCCATTTTATGTTTTGTTCAAGGGGTGGTATTTTTCTTAACAGGGATTTTTTAAGTTTTTGTTGCTGCTGCTGTTTTACGGAGCAGAATCCCCTTACATGGTTATATTTGGGGGACAGTAAACTTTTTTTATCTGTGTATTTCACAAGGAGATTGCCCAATTTAAATATTGTCCCAGATGCATGCATCGGGAAACTTTTTTTTTTAATTTAAATTCCGGCTAGTTAATGTACAGTGTAAGGTTAGTTTCAGGAGTATAATGTAGTGATTCATCCCTTCTGTACATTCTTCAGTGCTCATCAAGATACGTGCCCTGTTAATCTCCATCACCTATTTCAGCCCGTCACCTGCCCAGGTCCACTCTGGTAGTGGTCAGTTTGTTCTTTATCTTTAAGAGTCTGTTTCTTGGTTTGTTTCTCCCTCTTTTTTTCCCGCTTACTCCTTTGTTTTGTCTCTTAAATTTCACACATGCATGGGATCATGTGGTATTTGTCTTTCTCTAACCATCTTGCAATTTTTTTAGTTAACTCATTCTTTAATTCTTCTTTTCAGGTCAAATTAAAGAGTTGCTGTCTCCGGGTTCAGTGGATTCAATGACGAATCTGATTCTCGTGAATGCCATCTATTTCAAAGGAAACTGGGATAATCAGTTTAACAAAACGCAGACCATGGAAAGACCATTTAAAGTCAGCAAGGTAAATATTTTGGACTAACAAAGGAGATTCTTGGAAACAGTCCCTGCATTCACACTGGTTTTTAAAACATGCAAGAAAGCTCACCTCACAAGCTAACTTGTGCCCTGTGCGTCCGCAGGTGGTGGGGTGGCCGGGCTCCCTGGCGTGCCTTGCCCTTCTCCTTTGCC
>RCUC01137526.1:0-35058 GCA_003697995.1 Taxidea taxus jeffersonii | reverse complement strand
CATCACTTGTCCAGAGTCAGCAAAGATCTTCCTGTGCCCATGCTCCTAATGAGGGCACTTGTCATTAGCTAAATAAGCAAACCTCTAAAAATCACTTTCTATTAAGAAAGGTCAATACAGGGACGCCTGGGTGGCTCAGTTGGTTAAGCGGCTGCCTTCGGCTCAGGTCATGATCCCAGCGTCCTGGGATCGAGTCCCACATCGGGCTCCTTGCTTGGCAGGGAGCCTGCTTCTCCCTCTGCCTCTGCCTGCCTCTCTCTGCCTGTGCTCGCTCGTTCTCTCTCTCTCTAACTAATAAATAAATAAATAATCTTAAAAAAAAAAAGTTTAAGAAAGGTCAATACAAATGTATCTACTAATTGGCTGATGAATTCATGTCCCAGAAAGCCTAAGGAATCTTTATTGCCACAGAAGGCCAGAATTTCAGCCTCAGCTTTTTGGACCACCTCTTGGTGTATAGGGAGTAACACTGAGTGAGGATACTATTTTAAACTAACAAGTATCAGTGATACATGCAAAAAGGGGCAGGTCTGATACAGAATGGGGAAGGGGAAACTGAAGCCATTCTAAGTCCCCTCCTCATGTCCCTTCACTGCTCTTTGCTCTCTTGAATACCAACTCTCTAGGCATTTGACTGCTTGCACTTTCACAAACTAAAAGGACACAGACTTCGGGAGGCTATAGGTAGAACCGGCTCTGGAACCAGACAAACCGGGTTGAAATCTTGGCCCTACCACCTCCCACAGTGTGATCTGTCCCATGAGTCCTCTGAGCTTCAGTTTTCTCATCTATACAGTGGGAACATGAACAGAATATCTACCTTATGGGATTGATGGAAAGATTAAATGCACATCAACTCCCAGAACTCCATAAATAAAAGCTACTATTAAGGGACTCTGGATTGATTAAAAGCGATGACATAATTTTTGTTAACTTAAAGGACATAGACATTCAAACGAATATTATGCTCTTCAAGGCAATCATCTCAAGGTATCTCTAGGCAGCAATTGTTTCCTCTAAAGTTTCCTTTACTTAATACATTTCTGGAACTTCACCTTTGGAATTGCCACTAGCACGAATATCTTTGGTAATGACAAATCTCTTTGCAGATGCATTATGACCAGAATGGTCATTCAGAGCCAAGTGCAGTATTGAGAAGAGGAACATCTTTTTGGCCAAACATAGGCCAAAGGAATGACTGTAAAGTCCCAACCTAGTCCCCATACATCTGCCTAGCTCTATCTGCTTCAACCACTCCCTCATCCTATGCACTCAAGGTTCCTCATTCCCTGAACAAGTAGAGCCTTTCCTGCTCCCAGAGTTCTGTGCAGGCTACTCCTTATAAATGGAATGGCACAGCCTTTACTCCCTAGTCTAGCCAGAAATATCCAACTTAGCCACCCCATCCCAGCCATGTCAAGCCTTCTATCAGCAGTTAAGAACACAGAGGTGATTGAATATTCTTTCCTGCTTTGTCTCAGATTAGTTGGCCATATACTTGAAGGTCCATTCTGCGTTCTCTATTCTGTTCCATTGATCAATGTGTCTGTTTTTGTGCCAGTACCATATGTCTTGATGATTACAGGCTTAAGTCCAGAATTGTGATGCCTCTAGCTTTGGTTTTCTTTTTCAACATCACTTTGGCTATTTGGGGTCTTTTCTAGTTCCATACAAATCCTCAAAATTGTTTGTTCCAACTCTGTGAAAACTGTTGTCTCTTCAACAAATGGTGTTGGGGAGACTGGACAGCAACATGCAAAAGAATGAAACTAGACCACTTTTTTATACCATACACAAAAATAACTTTAAAATAGATGAAAGCCCTGAAGGTGAAACAGGAATCCATCAAAATCCTAGAGGAGAACACAGCCTCTTTGACCCTGACTGCAGCAACTTCTTACTAGACACAACTCCAGAGGCAAGGGAAACAAAAGCAAAAATGAACCACTGAGACCTCATCAAGATAAAAAGCTTCTGCACAGTAAAGAAAACAATCAGCAAACCCAAAAGGCAACCTATGGAATAGGAGAAGATATGTGTAAATGACATATCAGATAAAGGGCTAGTATTCAAAAAATTCTATAAAGAACCTATCAAACTACCCCTGAAACAAAAACCCAGTCAAAAAATGGATAGAAGACATGAACAGACATTTCTCAAAAAAAGACATACAAATGGCTAACAGACACATGAGAAAATGCTCTACATCACTCATCATCAGGGAAATACAAATCAAAACCACAAAGAGATATTCCCTCACACCAGTCAGGATGGCTAAAATTAACAACTCAGGAAACAATGGATGTTGGTGATGATGCAGAGAAAGGGAAACCCTCTCACACTGCTGACTGGAGTGCAAACTGGTGTAGCCACTGTGGAAAACAGTATGGAGGCTCCTCAAAAAGTCAAAAATAGAACTACCCTAAGACCCAGCAATTGCACTACTAGGTATTTATCCAAAGGATACAAAAATAGTGATTTAAAGGGCCACCTGCACCACAATGTTTTTATCAGCAATGTCCAATAGCCAAAACATGGAAAGAGCCTAAATGTCCACCAACAGATGAATGGATAAATATGTGGTTATTATATACAATAGAATCTCACTCAGCCATCAAAAAGAATGAAATCTTTCCATTTGCAACAACATTGATAAAACTAGAATGTACTATGCTAAGTCAGCTAGAAAAAGACCAATAGAATATGATTTCAGTCATATGTGGAATTTAAGAAACAAAACTAATGAACATAGGGGAAAGGAAGGAAAAATAAGATAGGAGAAAAACAGAGGGAGGCAAACCATAAAGAGCCTCTTATTAGAAACAAAACTAATGAACATAGGGGAAAGGAAGGAAAAATAAGATAGGAGAAAAACAGAGGGAGGCAAACCATAAGAGGCTCTTTACTATAGAGAACAAACAGGGTTGCTGGAGGGGAGGTGGGTGGGGTAAAGGGATAACTGGGTAATGCAGATTAAGGAGGGCACGTGATGTAATGAGCACTGGGTGTTACATGCAACTGATGAATCACTAAATACTACCTCTGAAACTAATAATGCACTATATGTTAACAAACTTAAATTTAAATAAAATCTTTAAAAAAAAGAAGGAGAAGAAGAAGAACACAGAGGTGAGAAGCCAAAGACAAGGACTCAAGAAAAGCAGCAGACAAGGCAGTAATGCCCAGGCCCAGGGAGTAAGCTGCCCAGGTCTGAACCCCACCTCTGTGGCATGGTCACAAGCTGTGACTTAGATGAATTACTTCACTTTTCAATGCCCAGCTTCCTCATTAGTGAAATAAGATAAAAAGCAGGAGCTCCTTCGAAGGTAATTTTGGAGATCATGTAAAGCGCTAGAACAGTATCTAGCAAATGTTTAATAAAGTCTTAGATCTAGCATCTCTTAGCTAGGTGCCCAATTTGAGTTCGCTATTTAACTTCTTCACATCTCAATTTCTTGCCTTTAAATGTGGGTAAGAAAAGTAGCACCAATTTCATATGGTTGCTGAGGATTAAGTAAATAATGTATGTAACTTGCCTTGTATATCATATATAGAGAGCTTGGTATATGTAGGATTTCAACAAAATGGTAGTTTTTTCTTAAAGTTATTTCTTTTGAACTCCAACACACCTTATTTATATCTCTGTTCTGGAATATATCAAATTACATTATAGAAGTCTAGACTGAGAACTCTTTGAGGACAAGAACTTTGTCATTATTCTTCTGAAAAAGGAGAACACCAGTTCAGCTGGCCATACGATGTGAGGGGGGATTGAAAATTGAAACAGAAACCACAACTTGCAAAATTGTACTATGACTCACGAAAATAGAAAAATTGTACCAAACCATGACATGCAAGACAAACTAAGTTCAGACTCTTTAACACCAGCCCATTCAGACACACGGTTGTTCTAAAGAAGACCACAGACAAACCGGTCTAAGAGTAATTCCCCACAAAGCCCGATGTCCTAAAGACCACTGACTGTTTCAGCAACTTCGTACTTCATAAATTCTAATGTCTAGCCAAGACCATTCTGTGATTAACACCAGTTTTACAAATTCTGTAGATATTCTTCCCTAAAATCCATCTCCACCCTGTTGAAACGCCCCCCAACCCCTCCACAGGTATGTGCTCTCCCTTGCAGCCTCAAGCTAATAAATAAACCAAAGTCTGTTTGACTCCGGTATGTCCCCAGGAGTCTTTGTTTGGTGGGTTCCAACAGACCTTAGCATGCCAAGGACTTGGCACAGCACCTGGTACAGAGCAGGCATTCCATCAATTGTGTCTTGAACAAAAGAAGGCAGTAATGAGACTCTTGCTCTTATAAGTTAAGGGTTCAGAAGATAGTTCTAAACAGAGCATTGCAAAAATATTAGGAGCCACGTCAAGCAGCCTTAAGGGGATGATGTATATAATTTTCTAAGCTATAGATTTTAATGAGCCATCGCTGAAAATATGTGATCAGGAATGCTGGTTAGAAGCCAGTCTTGCTGCTGTGCTCTTACGCACATCGAGTATCATCCCTGCTCGATAGAAAATGATAAGTTAATCGAGGACACAAGGTGAACAGGCAAGTGGACATGGTCTGTGTTCCCATAGTACTGGGCACAGGGCCTTGCCCACAGCAGTTGCTCACAGAAATTTATTCATTGGTTACTGACAGGCATTTTACTCTGCAGGTGATAAGTGGCTGAGAGCTTCTATGCAGAGGCAGAACCTGATAAATATGATGGTCTAGGAAGCTTCCTTTTTAGGAGCAAGTTAATCCTATGAGCTGGCAGTCTTGCCGGAGGTTATCGCAATAACCAGGCCATTAGGAAGGTCCTTGCCCATTGAGATAATAGTGGAAAGGAAATGAATCTTTTTTGCAAAGCTTAGCACCATGGTGACTAGCTGATTTTGAGGGAGTGTGGAAGGTACCAGAGTTAAAGAAAGATGCATCAGTGTTTACCATCACGGGATCATTGGAAAACGATCCTGACGGAGACAGGAATAGCTGCGAGAATGGAAGTGACCTTGATACCTGCACTAATGCCTGTTACTATGGGTTCAGGTTCTTCAAGTAAATAGCATGGCCTTGCACTAACCACTTCCTACCTGCTCTACTATCCTGCACAGGTCAGATCAATAAGGGCAAATACATCTTTGTACCCACTTAGAGTAACTATCAGCAGCTCATTGATTCTAACTACTCAAAGCAATGACATTCCCTTCATAAGGCATGATCGACAGACTTTTTTTCTTTAGTTTTGCTCAAAATGACAATTAAACTCATTTAAGCTATGAAAGACCCTTGAACTTAAAGCCAGTAGACTTCTAGAATGAGTAGCTTATGATGATTTTTTTTTTTACCTTTTTCTTTAACATCTTCATAATTTAAACAGATCAGCCACCATGGCCGAAGACAAAACCAGGCCAGACATTTTTTGAAGCTAAGGAAACAGAAAACACAGTTGAGACTGATACTAGCAACTAACTAACTAAGATATATAAGTAAATACTATTCTCAAAGAGCGTGATTTTATTTTTTTCTGGAGCCTTTTAGATGAAGGTAGCCCTGCCAAGAATCCATCACAGATTTGGAAAGAAAAGGTGAGGTTATATAGAAAAAAATATTACAGTGACTAGAGGAGACTGATAGGCTGTCACTGCATCACATTTAAAGATTTGATACGAAGCATTAAAAAGAAATAGCCCACAAGGAAAAGGAAAATCAAATATGAATTTCTTTTCCCAATAATGCAATTTTCTGGGCACTGCTGACTTGTCACTCACTAAAAACCCTCAGCTAAAGAAAACATTTTCAGGTCCTTTTTCTGAAATTGCTGCAACCAGTCTATTTTCAGCTCTCTGAGCCTCCCAGAAAAAAAAAAAAAAATCCTTAAATGATCTTGGGTCCAGGTTAGTTCAAGCTGCCAGAAGCTTTTAAGATGGTTTTGCTACTGGATTTATTAAACAATTAGAAATCTTAAAAAAAAATGGTTTTGCTATTTGCTTTTGTTTTGTTTTTGTTTTTTTTTTAAGATTTTATTTATTTGACAGAGATCACAAGCAGGCAGAGAGGCAGGCAGAGGGATGGGGCGGTAAGGAGGCTCCCTGCTAAGCAGACAGCCCGATGCGGGGCTCGATCCCAGGACCCTGGAATCATGACCTGAGTTGAAGGCAAAGGCTTTAACCCACTAAGCCACCCAGGTGTCCCCAGCTTTTGTTTTATTTTCAACTCATGTTCCAACTGAAGGTATGTATGGGCTAAAGTGAATGCTTTTCCCCAAAAAAATAAGCCTTTCTGCCACTTGGTTATCTGGGTCTGTTCTCATTAAATAATTAATGCACAAATAATCAATGAGCAAATGGAAATGATTATTTGGTAATTATAGTTAGCCTCAACAGAAACAAGCCATTGAAACAATAAAAGCATATACTAGTCTCCCTTTATCTGTTGGGACCATGTTCCAAGGCCCCCAGTGGATGCCTGAAATTGCAGATAGTACAAACCCTACATATACCATGTTTTTTTCCTGCACATACACACCTATGATCAAGTTCAATTTATAAAGTAGGCACAGTAAGAGATTAACAACAATAACTAATAATAAAATAGAACAATTATAATAATATACTGGAGTATAAGCTACGTGAACGTGGTCTCCCAAACTACGTTACTGGACTCATCCTTCTTGTGATGATGTGAGATGACAGAATGTCTGTGTGATAGATGAAGTGACATGAATGACAGAGGCACTGTGATGCACTACCTGATGATATTCAGAAGGAACATACATCATCAGCCTGCGGACCACAGTTGGCAGCAGGACACCGAAACCATGGAAAGCAAAATCACGGATAAGAGGGAGCTATTGTACCTGTTATAATGACCATTTCTAACTCTGAAAATGGCAGTTGGGACAACCGATAACACAAGTTATGCTGGTCACCCTCCATCAGGACCCCTGGAGGTCAAAATGAGGCTCCCCATTATGTTAAAGGTCAACATGTTTCTCACTACATAGCGAGGCTAAGAAAACTTTAGAAAACAGAGTCGTTATGTGCTAAAACTTCAGAACAAGCAAGGAGAGGAGTAAGTTTGTAAGGTGCTAGGAGTGGCTTTACAGAAAATTAATTTGTTCATTAATTTGATGCATCCAGGGGCACCTGGGTGGCTCAGTGGTTTAAAGCCTCTGCCTTCGGCTTAGGTCATGATCTCAGGGTCCTGGGATCGAGCCCCGAGTCGGGCTCTCTGCTCAGCAGGGAGCCTGCTTCCCCGACTCTCTCTGCCTGCCTCTCTACCTACTTGTGCTCTCTCTCTCTCTCTGTCAAATAAATAAATAAATAAATAAAATTTGATGCATCTACTTTTCATTTTCTCCAAACCTAATGTTACAAGTAATCATTTTGGGGCTCAATGGCAATGCACCATTTTACTGGTTATTCCCAATCCCCCCCTCTACAATACCCCCAAGCATACTCTACCTCTCCTGCCCAGGGCCGGAGGGCAGGAGGGTTGTGTTCACCTGAACTCCCTGGGCCTCTAGCTTCCTGTTGGGTTTGACTAGTGGGGGGCACCAGTCAAATATAGAAAGGTGAGAGGAAAGCAGTGTGGTGCTGTTTTCCCCATTTTCTCTCCGTTTTACTTCAGTGTCTAGCAAAAGTTCTCTCCCTTCGCAGCTTTGGCTTCTGTTGAGTGACCCTTCCTCCATAATTACAGCCCTCACTGGACTCCACCATCTGTTCCTCTTGTCCCTTCAGCCTGGGCAATGGCGTCCCCTTTTGCTGTTAGTTCCTGGGAGCTGAACCACCCTTGTTTTTCCTATAACATAGCCCAGAGGTTTGCAACAGCCCTGTTATTAAACTCTCTTCATTCAAACCCTCAGAGGTAAATTCTGTTTCCTGCCAAGATCCCACGGCAGCCACTGTGCAAAATAAATACAGAAGTGTTTGTGTCCTGGCTGAGGATGGTGAGCAAACACAAAAGAAGACCAGTATCTGTGAAAAACATGCATGAGCAGAACAAACCTCTACCAAGCTGTCTACCGGGGCAAACAATGATTTAATGTCAAGCTTAATGTCAAAACCAGCAACATATACCTAATAGTCCTCCTTTCTAACTTCTTCTTTTTTGAAATGAGGGGGGGAAATATAACATTTTCATCTTCACCATCAAAATATTCCCATTGGATAAATCCCAGGAAAGCCAGTTCTGAAGACTAGAGATTCTCCATAAGTCACATGGATGCCTGAAAAAGATGAGCTTTTATTCCATTCCTGTTCTTTTGCAATTAGAAAAAGAACATTGTCTGAATTTTTTTCTTGGGTGCCCAGAATTCAATTCACTGTAGTGTAGAAAGGGTGATGATAATGCCTTTCAAACACTAGGGTCAATTAACAAAATAGAAAAAAAAAAATTTAAAGCACTGTTTTATCCAAATCGTACAAGGTGGTGTATGACACTCAAAATCCATTATTTGTTCTAAGACTATATTTCAGATGGCACTTCTTTTTCTTCAGTCTGGATATTTCTTTTTTTAGCTGGAGACTACCATTCTCTTTATCTCATAAGCCCAGCAAAGGGGTATTTGTTGAATTTGCAACAAGCTGATAAACTATACAGTTTCCAAGACTAGATGTAATGTTTTTACTGGATCCTCTTTATTTTATTTTATTTTATTAAGCTATGGGCTCCTAATGACATAGGAACTATGGATTAATAAGCAGAGCAGACATTTTAAATCAGGCACAGTGAACTAACCAGGCCATCTCTTCTGCGTTTTGCTTTACAAAATTTGCTTTGCTGGTTCTCACTTCCACCTCTCTCTAAATCCATTCTGCAGACCCATTCTCTACCCATCGCCCCTCCTCTGTGCCCAAGAACTATGTTACCCATCCCCTGCCTTCTGGTTCCTTGTGGAGTTCTACCAATGGGAGATACAAGCAAGAGACCAGGGCAGAGGTGAGAAAGACCCGGATGTCCCTGCTCCATATCCTCTGGACGTTGGAGTCCCACAGTTCTGGCAGCAGCTGGCTCTCCAATACACCCCTGACCACTGCTCCTGTAGCCCCTGCTCTTCTTGGCCCCATCCCAAAGACAGTAGAAGCTTTTCATTACTAAGCATTCCTGGTTGTCTTAATACCCCTTGTTTGTTCCTTTCACTCTGTCTACACCTCTGTAAATAGTACTTTTGCCCTATTCTCTTCAGAGTCCTGCAGTGTGTGCCTTCTGTTTCCTGCTGGGTCCCTGACCAACAGGAGCATGACTTGGAAGGAAAAGTACAAGGTTTCCTCAGGCAGGGGGAGGTCCCCCAACCCACATTCCCTACGCCCCCCTGCCCATCCCCACCACACGCTTCTGAACCCCAGGATTAAAAAATGCAGATCTGAGGAGAAGCTGGGAAACCATCACAGATCCAAGGAGACAAAGGAAGTAGGACAACAAAATGGAACATGGAATGGAATGTAACAGATTGAACAGGAAAAGGATGTTAGTGTAAAAACTGGTAAAATTGGAATAAAGCCTGTAGCTTAGTATTATTGCTGGTATTAATTTCTTAACTTTGACAAATATATTCTGGTTGTTTAAGAAGTTAACATTAGGGGAAGCTAGGTGAAGGAAATAAAAGAAATTTCTGTATTATCTTGGCAACTTTTCTATGAATATAAAATTATCCAAAAGAACATGTTTATTGAAAAGAAAGAAAAAAAAAGCAGATTCCCAGACCCTGTACCAGACCTCTAAATCAGAATTTCAGTAGTAGATACTGAAGCAGGTGGTTTGAGGACTGAACCTTGAAAAGCACCACCCCTAAAGAACTTGGAAACTATTAGTTCTGGTTGAGATAAGGATGGAAAGAATTGTTTGCTGATGCTAAATTACAGCATAATTACTTGACTATTTAAAGAAAAGAGCCAATTGAAGCTTTGTCAAAGTTCACCTTCTATCCCAGTTAATTAGAATGATTCATCCCTCGACCAATCTCTGCATTTAGTTTCTGGCATAAAAACACTTGGAAAGGTACAGGTAATTATAGAACCAAACAAAGAAAGTGACAGTAGAGTTCTTCTACTTCCTCCTCCCTCTGAGATCAAGGGTTGTTTTTGCAATGTGTGTCCTTTCTATTTCTCCCAACCGAGTTTCTAAGAGGGCAGGGCCTACCAAACAGACTGTGAGTGGTCTTCTTCATCTTTTCCATGGTGGGCTTCTCCAAGTTGATTTTAAGCTCTTCAAGGCAGGGCCTATAACTATAGCATCTTCTGTGTTTTTCTACAGCTCAGTTCAATATTCTTCACCCATTATATTCATGGACTTCCCCACTTATCCACATCACTATCTCAGATAGTGATTTATCTTAGACAGATATTTTAGATAGCCTGTAATTCTTATATTCAACATTTTCTATGCCATTGGAGTTTGTAAGAAGGGGACAGGTAGAGGTGAAAATGTTAATTATGTTATTATTACTTGTTTATTCACAAAAATGTTCATCGAGCCCCTACTATGTGCCAGGCACTATTCCAGGCCCTGGAAATCTAACAATGAATAAAATAATTTCCACCTTCAGGGAGCTTGAAGTCCAATCAGGGGAACAGATGATTAAACAGGTAAGTTCCAAACAAGCAATGGGTTCTCCCTTCCCATCCTCACACTTCACCCACCATGACAGGGCAAATGGAATCTGACTTAGGAACAGGAAGAACTGATTTTAAAGGAGACATATTCTTTCTCACTTCCAATCCCCTCATTCAAAAAAAAAAAAAAAAAAGAAAGAAAGAAAGAAAGAAAGAAGGAAAGAAAGAGAAAAAAGAAAAAAGATGGGAATAAAAAAACATCTCTTTGCCTTATAAGGGTTGTTACATAGCTTAAATAACAACGGATGTATATGGGCTCTGAATATTGCAAACTGTTATAAAAAATATCAAGCAATGCAAACTAATGACTTAAACAGCCCCTGTCCACTAACTCTAAGGCAAAAAGATAGTGGTTCAGTGGCCTTTCCATTAACCAGAAATTTCAGACAATAACATTTTATAAAAAGCAATCCTTTCAAAGATCTAAACTCTGTTGCTTTGGAGTTAGCGATTAGTGAGAATTAGATTAACATCAAAGAACTGTATCAGAGGGGAGAACTCTGTGCAGAAAGCAGGCCTGCCATTCTATTCATGGTAGACCCATTTTTGCTTCACTCTCCCTGAACAAACAGGAAGGCTCAGTTACTTCAATGCTTCTCTAAAATTGAAAGGGGTTTCTCAGCCAGAGCCATTCACATTTCTATTTTACTCAAAAAGAAGCTTCCAGATCAGCGACGAAAGAAAATCTGCTAAAGTCGGTGTGAGCACATATACCTGTGAGCAGTTTACAGCAGATAGCTTATAAAAGATTATGCTTGAGAGAAGTTTTGAAAATTAGATTTGCTGTTGCTGATAAATATAGTGTCTACTCTCGGCTTCTAAGGTAGAAAGTGTTCCACTGGAGCAGTTTACCAGCTTTTTCTCTGCCTGGAGAAGTCGATGAGCTTCTAAGGGCTCTCTGGATACCATGGTAACCGCATGATTCTGATCAAGTCTGCAGCATCTGGGGTTCAGGTTAAGGAACCTTACAATGCTACCTAGGAAAATCTGCATTAGAGACACTGCTGGTGTGTTAGAACTGGACATCTGACACATCGCGGCAGGTGCACGTATGGCTGTGAACCTTCGCTGTGTCCCAGTGCTGGACCCGCATGTAGGTAACCCCATGACTGGAGGACACCATTGCAAAGAACTCACAGTGGGCATGGCACCCTGGGAGCAGCAAGTTCATTATAAAATATACAAGAGTATATAGGACTATCTCTTAAAATTTTAGCTTTTATTCAAAATTGGAATTTTATTCTCTAGCTTTTGCTGCGACTTCAGGTGTGGAGGTCTTTCATGGGGATCACTTTGACTAAATAGAAACTGAAGTAGTTAAATATTGAGTAGGGGGACAGTAAGAAGATCAGAAAGAAGCTGAAGTCGTTCCTGTGGGACTTCAAATGCACTTAGCCGGAAAAGTCATGAAAAGGAAAATGAAAACTATTGGCTTCTATAAAGAAACAGCATTTTGGGCTTTACCGATGAGGAGAAATCACATCCGGCACGTGGGACTCTCTGAAGTCTACCCAGACTGTCTCCCTGGTGATGCTTTCCCTTCTCCCAACAGGAATGAACAAATATCAGATGTCAGAGACTTCCTCACTGTAGCACACGTGTGCGTGCTCACGTCCTCAGATTAGACCAGGAATCACTTTGGGGCTCACCAGAGACATAAACCAATGAGCACTTCAATCATTTCCATATGTGTGAATGAAATTTGATCATTGACCCCAACTGATCTTCACAAAACCCATGAGTGAGCTGAATTTCTTCAGGAAATATATAGGAAGCACATGCTAAAGCATCAGAATGAACCAAGAGCTAAAAGAGACATAAAAGAAACACCAGGCCTGGACCCATTTTACCCTTTGGTTGCAGAGATAAGGCAGACTTGCAGGAAATAGGTAGCATTTTGCTCTATCTCTCCTACCCCTTAACACTCTCCAGGTCTTTGTTGACCTCACGGAGTCCTTCCGTCCATTAATCACTTCCTCCACCTTCATGATCCTTCCCACCCCTCTCCACCTACACACACCCCTTGGGCTCATTTCCTTCTGGGAATAATCTGATGCTCATGATCTCTCCATAGAACCCTCAGTATGTTTGTCCTCTTCTCTTTTTAACCCTGGATTCATCCTGTATTCTGTGTTCTCTGCTCCAACACTCAACACTCTTGGAGAAAAACCACATAACCACATACATTGTTTGAGGAAGACATGTAGAAAGGACTGCTGGAGAATGTTTGTTTCCCAGTTAGAATTTAAGTTCTTTGAGGGAAGGAGGTATGTCTCATGCTGTTTGGGGAAGCCTGAGGGCACCCTATCAGACTTAATCATCCTTATTGTAAAGCAATTAATATCAAAACTAAAAGCTTAGGGGAAAAAAAATACAGTCCATACTCATTAGACAGATAAACTGATTTTTTTTTAAATATTTTATTTATTGGAGAGAGAGAAGGGGAGCAGGGACAGAGGGGGAAGCAGGCTCCCCTGCTGAGCAGAGAGCCCGATGTGGGGCTTGATCCCAGGACCCTGAGATCATGACTTGAGCCAAAGGCAGAAGCTTTACCAACTGAGCTACCCAGGCACCCCAAACTGATTTTTTTAAACTTTTACACATGGTTTATGTGAAAATAAACACAGCTATTCCAAAATAAAGCATTTAGTAAAGTAACTTTAGAAGGTAGTTATACTTAAAAAACAGCTGGTAAAAGTTTTTCTGTGGATTTCAGTAAGTCTGTGAAGAGTTATAAAGCTCTTCAAACTTATTTTATGATTCAGAATAGTTTCTAACATAAGCGCATTCTTCTTGCTAATTAAAGCAATGTAGTAAGATCTCACTTACTACTGCTCTCATACTACATGGAAACCACCTCTAAAACTTCACCAAATAGGAGCCATCCTTGGTCATATCTGTACTTCTCTAGGGAAAAAATGGAAGCATCTTTCCATGTCAACCAGAAAGGTAAATATCAAAGGAATACTGAACTAGCTTATTGCAGGGAGAAGAGAGCCAGGATCCTACCAGGGCAAGAGCCACTGTAGGCATTAAGTTTCCGTGTGACATTGCTGCATGAACATGGGGCCCCAAGGAGCCTTGCGTACTTGAGCCCACACTGGAAACGTAAACTGTTCTCCCCTCACACCAGTGGCAAAGCTGATTCAGAGCTGGGTAAGGAGTCACTGCTTTGCCAAGCCAACTGCACCTCGGGCCACGACCCTCATACCCAGCTTGCAGGAAGAAACCCAAATGTTGCCTGATGCCTGATTCTCTTAACAAATGTAATAATATCCGACAAGAGACTTGGTGGACAGCACACGATGTCATTTCCTCTAATTAAGGAATGCTCAAGAAAAACCAAAATAGCCACAAAGCACTGTCAGCAAAGTAATCAGCAGCGACAATTAGCTGTCTCACAAGCCTGAGCTGAGCTGCCTTGTGTAGGGAGCTGGGCTTGCTGTGGGTTTCCAAATCGGCCTGACAGCAGGGGTCAAAGATGGTAAGGCTGCGGAGAGGGGCCAGAGCCTGCTTCGTACCAATGGGTGAGGGGAGTAGCAGCAGCTTGTTTGTTGGTTGGTGGGTTGCTGTGTGGCGGTGGAGGGGACCCTAGGAAGAATCCTATGGGGGCTTCCAAACAAAGTAGCTTGGAAATCTGCTGGCTACAGCCCATGCTGTATTCACCACAAATCGCCCTTCTCTACCTGGGACAATGCTACCCACTCTTTACAATGTATACACAGTTTGTCTGCACCTCCTTTGTGAGGAATTCACAACTTCAGCATGTGTGAACTCTCCCTTTTCTCAACTCCCATAGCCAATGACTGACTATACTACAAGGTCATTAACAACAGGAGTTGAGAAATGTATATAAAGAAACAAATATAACACAACAGCATCATGCTACAGAATTATACTGAGAGAGAGAGTGTGTGTGTGTATAACACACACATATGTATATAACAATTATTAGGGGGAACACCATGCTCTCCTCCCCAAGGCACATAAGACCAAACCCTTTGTCTTCTTAAAATTACTAGAAGGTGACTGCTTCCCTTCGCTTTATCCCTTCACCCCTCCTCCAGGAAGTGACTTCTCAAGGGGCTGAGACTGAATGAGGGAAAGGACTTGGAGGTCTGGGCACCCTCTCTTCTACTTCTGGCCACAGCAGTATTTATTTTTCCTTCCCATGAATGAATATTTGAGCAGCAAAAGTAATAGGAGGCCTGATAACAGCTCACCGTGACCATAATTTAAGCTCCTGCTCCAATCCAGCATCCCTGGGAATGAAGCCGATGTTTAGCTCCCTGTCTGGAGTCTGCATTTAGTTCCCCACCCATAGCAAACCCAGCAGCAATGTGCCCAACTCCAAAGATCCATTTCCCAGACTCCCTTGCAGCTAAGGGTGACCACTGACATTAAAGCAGAATTTAGTGGCCTTGGGCAACTGAGACTACTCTTTGCCTGGGTTGGCTCAGCAAGGAGGCATGACCTTGTGCCTTTCTCTGTCTACATGCTGAGAACACACACATGATGGTCCCACATTGAAAAAAAATATGTTAAAACAATGTAATAATATCACCAGAACTCTCTGACTTCATGTCAGAGACATGGAAAGACAGGGAAAGGGAAAAGGAAAGCAGGCACTATATTCTAGCGATCATGGCTAGCTTTTTTATGGTATCTAAGGAAAGAGGACAACTTAAGAATAGGGGTAAGTGTGGGGTGCCTGGGTGGCTCAGTGGGTTAAAGCCTCTACCTTCGGCTCAGGTCATGATCCCAGGGTCCTGGGATCAAGCCCCGCATCAGCTCTGCTCAGCAGGGAGCCTGCTTCCCCCTCTCTCTCTGCCTGCCTCTCTGCCTACTTGTGATCTTTCTGTCAAATAAATAAATAAAATCTTTAAAAAAAAAGAATTGGGATAAGTGTAGAATTAACTTTTATAGAAAGTTGAGGAAAAATAAAGAAAATTATAATTCTGGCAGCATATTCCCATCATTTCATCACAAGGTACTCAAAGTTGGGAAGATTTGAAAGCTTGAGGGCTCTTGGCAAGGACCTTCACAGAGGGATGGGTCCTTGCTGGAACCCTTCAGGTCAGGTTTTGAAGCATTAATAGAGGCTTCATGCAGGAACTTCTTTCTTAAACTGAAAAGAGGAAGGCCAAAGTGCCCCTATGAGGCCAGCTTATAGGTCTAAGAAATACCTTTATAAGAAGAAGCAACAGAAAAATCCCTGCTACAAGAAAAAGTCAAGGTTTTTGAGTGCTAGGAACCAAAACTCAAGAAAGCTTTTGAAAATAAGATTTAAGTACGCATATCAATGATCATTATTCAATTAAATTCAGTAACTTAATTAGAAAATTCATTTAAATGCCTTAATTTTATGGACTATGTCCCAGTTTATTCTTTTTTTTTTTTAAAGATTTTATTTACTTATTTTGACAGAGAGAGATCACAAGTAGGCAGAGAGGCAGGCAGAGAGAGAGGAAGGGAAACAGGCTCCCCGCTGAGCAGAGATCCCGATGCAGGGCTCGATCCCAGGACTCCGGGATCATGACCTGAGCCAAAGGCAGAGGCTTTAACCCACTGAGCCACCCAGGTGCCCCCCCAGTTTATTCTTAAGGTAGGATTACCTTCACAATATTTTGACTTTGAAGGATTTTGATCTCATTATTAAAAGCACAGTTGGCTAGCAGGGAAAAGAAACAGTGATTTTGTAAAACACCACTTCTCAAAGATCCAAGGGCATAAAAAGCCCTCCGAGTCTTGTTAAAATGCAGGTTCTGATTCATCAGGTCTGAATGGGATGTGCACTCCGCATTTCTAACTGACTCAGGGGCTGCCACTGCTGCTGCTGTTCCCTGGACCACCCCTGGAGTAGCAAGGATGCAGAGGATTAAACATATCCAAGCTGTAAGTCCACGTGACTGTGCCTGGGATGCCGGGGAATCAAGATGTGCCTGGAATCATGACATTGCACTCCTAGGTGCCGTGGCCATCTGGTCTTCTTCAAGACACAGCACTTCACACCCCTTTTCTGAGACACCGCAAACCTCCGCAGTGCCGGCTTGCAGTCTCTTTCTTGTTTTCTTTTCCCGGGCCTCCCTTTCTCTTTCTCTTGCCTTTCTCTCTCTCTCTCTCTTTCTCTTTCTCTTTCCCTTTCTCTTGCCTTCTCATGAAGGCAAGGAGGGCAGGGAGAGGCCAGAATCAAGCTATTCTGTTGTGCAGTTCCTGCCCCCATAGGCAGTTACTCCCTGAGAAAGAAAAAAGGAGAATGCCAACCCAAGAGAAGAAGAAAATTTAAAGCCTCTCAGTTTTCCCAGTAAGTTTTAGATTGTGGTTTTATTGCCTTCTTTTGATTCGACTTTTATCCATTTTGGACTGGCATTTTGATTTACAACCCAAATCTCCCTTTAAGGCCAGCAACTATTAAAAAGCTACAACATCGTTCTGCATCCACTGAAGATACACGAAGCCACAGAAAAAGCTATCTAATCAACAGAAGCCTAACTTGCCCTGAGCGGGTCAGAGAGCTAAGGTCACAAGACAACCAGGTGAACTAATTTAGACAATGGCATGGATCTCCAAGGCAGATGGGACACCCGGATTGTCACCCTTGACAGAGTATCATTGGAAGGAGTGGCCACCATAAAAGAGGGGAAGAAGAAAACAGCCACCATATTGATGCATCCTACAGGGCCAGTGTGTACTAGCACGACAGTATGGAATCCCCAGGAGCCTCTCTCCAGCTTCTTTCCTCCTAGGTTTCCGGTGCTCCTCCTCAGGACTGTCAGGGACTGAAGAGAGATCCTTTAGAAGGGCACAGGCCAGAAACCCATCCACTTCCCACAATTTTATTCCACATTAAGCAAGAGCTTTAAACCACTGGGAGAGGAGCAGAAAACCATCCCACTCCCAAGATCCAAGCAAAGATCTACTGATTCTTGAGAAGGGCAGAAGCAAAAGCTATTTGCCCTGATGGAAAGACAACAAACTCTCAGACCCAGAGCCCGGTAATGACACGAAGAAGGGGTCTGCTAGCTACCCCCCACCCCGCCAGGGAGGGGCAGGAAACTCTCTCTCCCCAAGACAACCGCAGACACAAGGCAGAGATGGACCACCAGGAAGAGGAGAAGGAACAGGGACAAAGACCAGGTCCCGAGGTGTAAACACACAAAGCCTGCCCAAGACTGAGCCTGGACCAGGAAAACGGACAACTCTACCACCACAGCCCCTGCATTACTCTGAGCACAGGGCAAGAACGGTCTACTTCTAGATGAGCACCAACGTGGAGAGAGATCCCTTCAGCGGAGCAGGTGTGGTGGGTCTGCTGAAAGCTGAGGATAGAGTCTGAACAGTGAGAAAGACCCTCTGGCATACCGGCCACACTAAGCACAAGGTAACTACAGGCTACTGCTAGAGAATGCTGGCATCTGGTGGGCTGAGGGTAACTCCAGCAGCTGGGAGCCCAGTCCCACCCTACTAACTCCCTACTAACTAACTAACTACTAACTATCTTGTCATCTGCTAACAAGATTAACACAACCCTCACATCGATCACTTTACAAAAGAAGAAGTGTGCCCTTTCTGGGTAACAATATTATTTACTTCATTATTTACTACTTTTCTATAAGCAATGTCCAACATTCAACCAAAATTATGACATATTTTTAAAACTAAGGAAAATCAACCCACTGTCAAGACAGAGCAACTAGACAGAGATGATTCAGATTTTGGAACACTCAGACTGAGATTTTAAAATAGCTACGATTGGGGCGCCTGTGTGGCTCAATGGGTTAAAGCTGCTGCCTTCGGCTCAGATCATGATCCCAGAATCCTGGGATCATGATGCCCCACATCGGGCTCTCTGCTTGGCAGGGAGCCTGCTTCCCTTCCTCTCTCTCTGCCTGCCTCTCTGCCTGCTAGTGATCTCTGTCAAATAAATAAATAAAATCTTTAAAAATAATAAATAAAAAAAATAAAATAGCTACGATTAATATATAAAAGGTGCTCATGGAAAAGAAGAATAAGTGCAAGAAAAGATGGAAGAAAATCAGGAAAGACATGGAAACTATAGGAAACAAAGAGAAATTCTAGAAGTAAAAAATGCCTATCAGAAGTAAAGGTTTCATTTGATAGGACGGACACATTTAAAGAATCAGTAAACTTTCAGATTGATCAATAGATATTATCTAAAGAGAAAGGAGAATTTTTTTTAAGTATCCAAGAGCTATAGAGCAATATCAGATAGTCTGATATGCATGTAATTAGAGCACTGGAGGAGAGAGAGAAAGAGTGCCAAGGTAATTAAAGAGGACAAAGTATAGCTTTTTTAACACACAGTGCTGGAAAATCTAGACGTCCATATAAAAAAGTGAACTGTGACTTTTACCTCACACCAGATACAAAAATTACCTCAAAATATATCATATAACCAAATGTAAAATTTAAAACTATATAACTTCTACCAAAAAAAGTACATATTTGTAGTCCTGGTTTTAGGAAAGATTTCTTAGGACACAAAACTGATACTGATAAAAGAAAAAAATTGGTAAGTTGAACTTCATGAAAATTAAAAAGTTCTGCCCTTTTAATGACACTTTTAAGAATATGAAAAAAAAAAGCCACAGACTGGGAAAAGGTATTTGCCAGCACATATATGATAAAGGGCTGGTATCCCCAATATATTCAATTATAGATCTGTAACAGAAAGATAGGTAATATAAGTTTAACCTTATGGGTTAAGGTTAACCCATTGGTCACCCATATTGGGTGAACGATTTGAACAGACACTTCACCAAAGAAGATATACAGATGGTAAAGAAGCATGTGAAAAGGTGCTTAACATATAAGGGAAATGAGAATGAAAGCTACAATGAGGTACCACTGTATGCCAACTCAAATTCCTAAAATTACAAAGACTGATTAATACCAAGTGCTGGGAGGCTGTGGAGCAAGTAACACATTAATATATTGCTGACTGGAATGCAAAATGACACAGTCACTTTTGAAACAGCCAGAGGAATTGTTCTCAAATAATATTAAACATATGGTTGCCATACTTACCTTATGACCCAATAATCTGACTGCTAGTAACTTAACCAAGAAAAGTGAAAACATAAATCTATACAAAGATCCATTAACTAATGATCACAGTAGCTTTATTCAGATAGCCAAAAACTATAAACAACCCAGTGTTCATCAATTGGCGAATAGATAAACACATTGTGGGACATCCACACAGTGGAATTCCACTCAGCCATAAAAAAGAACAAACTACCGATACAGGCAAAAACACGCATGAATCTCAAAAAGCTATGCTAAGCGAAAGAAGTCTGAAATGGAAGTCTATATATTCTATGACTTCATTTACATATTATGAAAAAAGAAAAATTCTGGGACAGAAATCAGATCAGTAGTTGTCAAGGGCAGCAAGTAGGGAAAGTAGATGTACTATGAACAACACTCTTCCAGATGTGGAAGACCGTGGTGGTGGCTTTGGTGGTGGTTACATGACTGTATACATTTGTTGAAACTTATCAAACCATAAATTTCAACACAGTGAATTTTACCATGTGTTAATTATTCCTGAGGAAGCCTAACCAAAATAAATAAATAGATAAATAGTACTTTGACCAAAGGATGGTGCTTGGTCAAGTGTGTATCCACATGGAAAAAATTAATCTTGACTCTCTACTTCACATGACACACAATAAAATCAATTTCAGATGTATTATAAATCAACATATAAAAGTAGAATGATATAGCTTTCAGAAGGAAATGGAAAACATCTTTCTGATCTTGGAATAAGGCCAAGATTTCTTAAATAGGACACAATAGTACCAACCACAAAGGAAAACAAAAAACAAAAAAAACAAACAATTTGTACCTTTTAAAGGGATTTCTGTTCATTAAAAAGAGAGTGAAAGATAAACCACAGGAAAAAGAGGAGATATTTACAACACATACATCCTAGCAAAAGCTCAAATCCAGAATATATATTATTAAAAATGTCTACAATTTTAAAAAAAAGATAATTCAATAAGACAACTCAATTTTTTTTTTCAAAAAACCTGAGTAATCACCTCAATTTTTTTTAAGATTTGAAAAGGACTTTCATAAAACAAGATATATGAACAGTCAACTAACATATGAAAATGTACTTCACTTCACTGGTCTATAGGGAAATACAAATTAAAACCACAATATGATATTACACACCCACCAGTAGAGCTTAAATAAAAAGCAACCAATCAAACTAACAAAAACAGAAAATACCTTGTATTGGGAAAATATGGAAAACCAGAACCATCACATATTCCTGATTGGCATGTAAATTTTTAAATCAATGCCACCATTTTGAAAAATTCTTTGATAGAGTCTGCTAACGCTGAACATATATCTACTCCAAGACCCAGAAATTCCCCTCCTGCAAACAAAGCCAACAGAAATGTGTGTATGTAGCCAAAACCAAAACTTACCAAAACTGACTCAAGAAGAAATAGAAAATCTAAATAAGTCAGAAATCAAAATTATAGGTGAAAATTCTTCCCTCAAGGAAAACACTACACCCAAACTGTTTTGGTGTCAAGTTTCATCACACATCTAAGTAGCCAGTAATTCTAGTATTTTGAAAACCATTCCTGATAGTGAAAATACTAGACAGGAAAATTTTAGCCAATCTCAGGACTATAGTTTAGCAAACTACATCTCACTGAGTACAGAAAGGATATGTATCATTAGCAATGAAAGACAGCCTAACATTAGAAAATCAATTAATGGAGGAGGGGGGCTAAATTACCATGAACAAAATTTTTATCAAAGGACAAAAATCACTTGATCACTTCAGTAGATTAGAAAAACATTCAATGAAATTCAATGTACAGGTAAACTAATTTATTTTTAACAAACCAGGAGTAGGAAAGAAACTTCTTAATCTGATAAAGAATATTGGTAAAGTATCACCATCAAATCATGTACCATAATTGATTTGATATAATTTAACTACTGTTGGATGTTTAGATTCTCTCCTTTTTGTTTCATTCAGCTACTGTAATTTATGCTGCCATAAGCGCCTTTGTGCATGTTGATAAAATTGCCAGACCTCTCTGTGCCGCTACTTCCTCATGTACAAGATGGAAATAAGACAACACCTGACTCATGGGGCTATTGCAAGGATTAAATAAGATGTTGAATTTAGGTCTTAGGGAGTCTTGGGAGAGAAGTGTGGCTTATAAATCTGAAAGCTCTTGTTCTATATTTACCTGGTGGCAGATTTCTCAAAGCACGCTGTAGGCTCAAGTCAGAAGAAATCACTCTGTCAAAAACAAAGAAAGTTATTGTCTTAGGTTATCAGGAACTACGGATATGATATCTGAGGAATGCAACCAGTAATGGGAACTATCGCTTGCTCCAGGATTCCCCTGCATGATTTGATAACTTCTGCCCACCCAAATTTCCTACCCTCGAATCAAGTGAGGATGGCTACTACCAGGCTCTTGTCAACTGCTCTTGACCTACAGCCTTCCATTTTTGCATGGCAGCCAAAATGGCAATTCCAAAGTTTGAGGACACATACTACACCCCTCCTGAAACCCCTTCCATAACTTCCTCTTACTCTTGGGCAACCTTCTTGTCATGTCTTATAGAGCCCTTCATCATCTGAGGCCCACCTACATCTCTAGCTTTGTTTCTCATCTCTAGACCACTATCCATGCTCCAGCTACCCTATACCTCCTTCAGCTTCTCCTTCCTTGCCACTTTCCTGCTTTCCCACAGGATGCCCTCTCCCTCTCTCCTCTGCCCTCTCCCTCTGCCAAGATTATCCCTCCCCCTCCCCACTCACCTCCACTTGACTATTTCCTACTTGTCCTTCCATTCTCCACTCAAGTGTCACTTCCTCAGTCAGCCATCTGCTCCCCTAGACCATCTTAAGTTCCTCTATTTACACTTCCAAAGAAGCCAGCACTTTTCTGTAACATCATGCATGCAACTCATAATTCAGTAGATCTTGTCTTCCCTGGGAGCCCAGGGATCATGACTGTTTTGTTCACAGCTATATCCTTATGCCTCACCCAGCCCTGGTCTCACAGTAAAACTTAATAAATATTTATACAGTAAAAGAATTTCTAAACCCATTCCTCACTCCTTAGCTTTCTAACTCGTCTTTTGATTCACGCTGCTCATTTAATAGACTTCCTACTTTCCTGCCACATATCATTGATTGTTAAGATTCTCTGGTGGTAAGAGACAATGCTGTTTTATATAACAACAAGGAAGGAAGAAAATCAGCTGCACATTAAACTGTGATACACTACAATTTAGGACTTTTATTTCATGCTTATTGAAAGAGCCCTACTGGACTTATGCAAGGCCTGGGTTTAACATACCCTTAAAAAAAAGGAAAGGGGCGCCTGGGTGGCTCAGTGAGTTAAAGCCTCTGCCTTCGGCTCAGGTCATGATCTCAGGGTCCTGGGATCGAGCCCCGCATCGGGCTCTCTGCTCAGCAGGGAGCCTGCTTCCTCCTTTCTCTCTCTCTGCCTGCCTCTCTGCCTACTTGTGAAGTCCATCTGTCAAATAAATAAATAAAATCTTAAAAAAAAAAAAAAAAAGGAAAACATGAAAAAGTGAGTGGGATAAATTGGTTAGGGATGCAAATTTACTTTGGTTTAGGGATTTACATTCAGAAGCCACTCTTTGACTCACATTTGACCCAATATCCAGGGAGTGCGTTTTCCCACATAATATTGTCCTCTCTGCCACTAAGAGCTTTAGTAATGCAGCACATCCTACAAGAGTGCTCAAGGATTGTATTCGGGGTTTTCTTCTAAGCTTCTCATACTTATTCACAAGCGATGGCAAGAAAATCTTACTAGTAGATGCCAGAAGACTGCAGTCAACACCTGGGACTTACATTCCTCTCTCAGATGGTCATCGAACAGACGCTGACTGAAGCACTAAGGGTTTCAGTTGTTGTCCCGCTACCAGAACTACCAAGTTCACATATGCCCAGGCAATGAAGCTACAGCACAACCACCACCCGACCAGCTGCAACAAAAGATGCTTCTGGTTATAGGCACATTCTGGTATCAGAGTACCAAAAGGTGAGAAACATAAAACTTGAGAATCAATGAAATATGAGAAATTTAAAAAGACTCTTCAGAGAACTCAGGAAAGTTCTTAAAAGGAAGAATGTAAATTCATTCTCTCTCTTTCTTTTATGCACACACACACACACACACACACACACACGGGAGTCAAAAGTATGACCAGAAATTTTGAGTGGTCACACACTGAAGTAAGGAGATGAGTGTTCGAGGCACTGGGCTAAAGGGGTGGAGGATAAATTTAGCCCCCTTCTCCAGCCGGGCCCTGGCACAGGGGCCCTGGTACAGCCAGGTCCTGGGGTAAGAAGGCATTTCCTGACTTTCCATTAGCCCAGCCACAGCCTCACAGACAGAGTCCTCCCCAAGGTCTCTCTAATGACTTTTCTTCTCTCTAATGACTTTTTAGTATATTAAAATACCTCTTTTTTTTTTTTTTTGCTTCTTATTCTGTGTGTATGATTAAAAATACAAAAGAGAGATCTACCCACTTGGACTTTTAGCTCTTTAATACAGTGTTGTTAACTATAGGCACAATGTGGCACAGCAGATCTCTAGAACTTGTCCATCTTGTATAACTGAAACTTAACATTCATTGAATACCAACCTTCCTTTTCCACCTCCCTGGGCCCCTGGCAGCCATCCCTCTACCTTCTGCTCTATGAGTGTGACACCTTTAGACACTTTTTACCAGTGGAATCATGAAGGACTGGCTGGTTCATCCATGCTGTTGCAAATGACAGGATTTCCTTCTTTTTTAAGGCTGAATACTACTTCATTGTATGTATATACCACGTAAAATACCATTTTTAAGAACATCATTTTTTTTTTTTAAGATTTTATTTATTTATTTGTTAGAGAGAGAGAGAGCGAGCAAGCACAGGCAGACAGAGAGGCAGGCAAAGGCAGAGGGAGAAGCAGGCTCCCTGCCGAGCAAGGAGCCCGATGCGGGACTCGATCCCAGGACGCTGGGATCATGACCTGAGCCGAAGGCAGCCAGTCGCTTAACCAACTGAGCCACCCAGGCGTCCCAAGAACATAATTTTTAAGCAAAAGGAAAATTCTTAGAAATATGCCATCACATTAGAGTAGAGCAGACTACAGTTCCCTCATCCACAGTCCAGCATCCCAGGGTCTTGGGGTCTCAATTTATGAATGCTCAACCACGGCACGGAAAAGGAACGGAAAAGAGATACCGCAGGAATAGCCAGTAGGCCTCTCCGTGCATCAGTTTCCTCATCTGTAAAACAGTTATATTCAGGATCCCAGAAAGAAAGAGATTACAACTCAAATAGGAATTTTAATGAAGGGGATTATTTACAAGGTATGGACAGGGTTAAGGAAACTGCCAAGGAATGGTGAATCGGGTACCTCCTAGTGGCAAAATCCAGGGAGAAGCCACAGGCCGGATAAGCCCATGGATGTGATCCTTGGAGACCACTGTCCCAGGGCTCAGAACAATGTGGAATGGGGGGAAGACCAGATCTGAGAAGATAGAGAAGACCCAGCACACAACATCTCTGAGTTCCCATGAAATTCCAATATTCTCTGACTATTTTGGTACAGATTTAAGGTTTGCTACAGCAAGAAAAAAAACTCTGTTTACTCCAAAGATTTGAGGATAATCCACCAGGATGCATTTTCTTTTCTGTGTGCTTAGCTCAGCTAACAGCACTCATTTGTTGCTCTTGGAGACAGCTCAGGCTGAGAACACTGCACTTAAGCAGTCCCTCTTTACCTTTAACTGAGCTCTTACAAAGGTGGCAGGATTCTGCTTTGAGCTAGTAATTGATGTTTCCCCCTCCTTGTCTTATCCCCTGAGACCCTCCCCTTTTCTGGAAGGAGGATCCTATGGTGTCCACCACCTCACAGAAGAGATGCTCAGGCAGGAGCAGAGAAAAAGGTTTTGGCTTTTGAAACCCCAGCACTTAGTCTCAGAACACAGACAGCAAAGCCAGAGCAAGGCTTAGCACCTGCTCCTGCGTGCGCCCCGCCCAACCCCACACCCAGGTGATTATTTTGTTGGGGGAACGAGTAGAGAGAAAGGACTAAGCAGACATTACGTTTCAGGAGCACAAGGCTCCCAAATTCTTCCCCACAAGCTAAGACAGTAAACAGCAAGTTTCCCTCTTCTCCCTCAAACTCATTTTCAAGTCTCCCATGCGTTCCGTGTATGGGCCCTGCTCCAGGGACCACCTCACCTACCCCATGCCCGCCCTCCAGGGGCAGCAAAGTCTACAGGCCTCAGGAGTCACCGGGGTGCTCAGTCCTAGGACACTTGCGTGAGATTTTTAATTTCAAGAATCAAGGATCTTTTCAGAAGTTTCATTTTGATGAACGGTTGCTTCTGGAGAAGTTCCTGGTACCATCCGTTCCAAGGGCTCACGTAAAGGGGCCAGCCAGTTTCTAGCAACTCTCCTTTCCTGAACTTGGAGGCAATGCTATGCTCAAAGCACATGGGTTTGGCTGTAACTCTTCTGCAGACATCCAGCGGGGCAGTACTGGCCATTAGAGAGATGTCCCACAGTGCCGTGAAAGCTCTCTCAGAAGAGAGGGGAGTCACACTGGGTTAGAATGAAAACCCGCTCGGGGAAAAAAACAAAAATAAGTTTGCTGGGTAAAACATCATTTCTCCTTTCAAAGGAGTTAGGTTATTTCGGAGTGGCTTCATAATGTGAAAAAACACTAACTTCTGGCAAAAAAATAAAAAGAAGAGGGAGGCTGCCATTCTGCCCATTTGGAAGGGGGAGTCTGGGGGGAGCTGGAGAGTTCAACAATTATCTGAATGACTGCGGACAAATTCTTTAACCTCTCTGTGTCTCATTTTTCTCATGCGCAAAAATGCCACGGTTCAGATTAAGATAGCTATTGAGGTCCCTTCCAACTCTAAGAATATATGCCTTTCAAGCGGGAAAGGAACTTCCCAGTTCAGAGCCCAAGGATTTGCTATTGAAAAATGAAGCCAAGAAAGAAGAAAGAACTGCCATTGTCAGCCAGTGGGGCTGTAGTCTGACAAATAACAGAAAAGAAATGTTCTATGGATCCTGTCACTCGACGTGTTATAGCTGCGTTCCCATCCTGGATGATACCACACGAATGGGCTATTCCATGCATCTCAAGAATGCCCCGACCATATTAGGAATTCTCCTAAGTGGCTCCTCTGTGACATTACACAGTGCTGGTCCTGACAAGGCCATTTCAGTCAGCTTCAGACTCAGTTCTAGATGAAAATATTACAGTTGGATGATTTGTCAAGTACTAAGTCTAATCCTTGCAGCTCTTTTTTCAGAGTCCTTAAAAAGAAGAGTGCCAGATGTTACACTTGTATATTTAATGGGAAGCTGAATGGGAAGAAAACAAAATGCAGTAGGCCTAGTGGTAATATTTAACTGTTTTTTGAAAACCCACCATCTAAACATACCAAAAATAACATATTTTTCAAAATGGTGACAAAGTCAAATATCTCTCAAATACAAAAAAATAAGTCTGTCATGAGCCATTCGGAATAAAGCAATCTGTCAGTTGTAAACTGCAAGTTCTCCTTTATAAGTAATTTGCATGCTTCCAACTCTCTCAATAAATACCATGTTAATACATCAAAAATATTCAGAGAGAATTTCATCAGTGTCAGAAGACACTAACTAATCAGTTACTTGGGTAACAACGGGCTGATCTCCCACAGGCACTAGCACGCATCAGGGATGAATGTAACTCATCCTCTATTGCTCCAAACTGTTCCCCTCTTGCTATCCCTTTCCACTCACCACACAAGCCAGGAACCTGAACATTATTTAACACTCCTCCTCTCGTCAATAACCAAATTCTATAGATTGTGCCTGCTGAGCATCTTGGTCCCCTGTTCTCTATCCCTATTGCCACCACCTAGATCAAGCCTTCATCCCCCCCACCTACTGGACAATTTCAAGGTCTTTTAGCCTTCAATGACTACAATTGATTCATCCATCCTTGACATTTATCTTTTTCAAATACATATTTGATATGTCATTCCCCTAATCATACTCATTCTTTAATGGGTTACTTATAGGAAGAATTTAAATTTCAACATGGTGTCCCCCATCATACTCCATGTTACAGCCTTGTCACACTGTTTACAGTTTTCCACTGAGTGATATGCAGGTCTCTGCATTCTCTAACCAACCAATCCCTCCCCATCCCACCTCCAAAAGGGTCCATCTAACAACTCCAGTTTTTTCAAGATGGAAACTCCTCCCCGGGCCAACACAGTCTGTCCCCTGCCTTTCCCTTCACTTGACACTACGCTCCTTCTGCACTGCTCAGCCCCAGTTGTATCAGCCCTCTGGAGGGTCTGCTTCCCTCCTCTGGGCAGCCATTTGCACATGCGGTATACTCTTTTCTAACTACTCTACACTTGCCTAACTTTAACTCATTCTTCAGATTTCAAGTTCAAGGTGACTCTGAAAGACCTTCCCTGACCTCCCAAAAGAAAATCTTGTTCTTCTGCTACATACTTTGTAGGCTACTATTTTTTTCCTTTATTGCACTTAATCATAGCTGATGGTTATATTTATTATCGCAGTTCTTATCACTGTGAAGTAGAGATGGTCAGGTCCAACATTTACTCCCAGGGCCTACCACAGTGCCTAGCACATAAAAGTGTTTCTCAACCAATTCACAGTACTGCCAGCTTCACGTACTTTGCAAAAGTTCCTCCCATTCCTCTCCAAGCCTCCACAGCTTCAAGCTATTGGGTTGGGTGGGCTATAAGGAGGATCCCTGGCCTTTCTAAAGCCTTCGGGCCAACTTCCACAGCACCCACCTTTCCTCCCACCTCTCCTTTACCCCAGCCCATTAACTCATCTCAAATTTTTCATCACTCAATTGTAAAAGGCAAGGAGCAGACTTGGCAAAGATGGAAATTTCTTTAGAGAATTGGAGAGCAGAAGAAACTGAGTAGGGAAAATCAAAATTCTCTGAGGAAGAGATGGAGTAGAATTTCAAACATTGCCTGTTAACAGTATGTGTTGCTTACACGCACATACATACACACGCACAGAAGCAGAGAGATTGCAAGACGAAAAGAGGCAGAAGAGGTACAATGGATCAAATGGCTTCTGGATCCAAAACCTGCTTAAGACCATTTCAATATGGGCTGTATATTAGGTGATTTTGGAATTATTGTTAATTGTCTTGGGTATAATCGTGACATTGCAGTTACATAGAATAATGTCCCTATTCTCAGGAGAAGCATGTGGAAGTATTTAAGGGTGGAGTATCATGATGTTCTTAACCTATATTCAAGTGGGTCAGGAAAAGAATGTGGACATTTATAGATCAATCTTGCTTAAACACAAACCTAATCTGGTGTGCGTATCTATGGAACAAGCAAGAGAGAGAAAGCACACAGAGCAAAATGAAAAATTGTGACTATGTACTATTCTGTCAACTCTTCTGTAAGTTAATTTTAAAAACGAAAAATAAATAAATAATAAGTAAGGAAATAAAGTCCCTTGTACGTGTGCACTGAATATTCTCTTTTGAAGCTCTAACTTCATTGACCTAAGGGGGAACAATGCCCACAGCCCTTCATACAGAAAGGGATTGTTCATTAACCCCTCAGGGAACCCAGCCTTCTGATGGAAGAGTAATAGCCTCTGGGCAGTGCCAGTAGGAGGACAGGCCTGGGAGGGATCAAACTAATCTCTTCAGCATTTCCTGATGGCCTCAGCACAGTGGCCCCGGCACAAGGCAGTCTCAATTCTTTGAACTTCCTTTTTTTTTTTTTTTTTAATTTATGTGAGAGAGAGAATGAGAGAACATGAGAGGGAGGGAAGGTCAGAGGGAGAAGCAGACTCCCCGCTGAGCAGGGAGCCTGACATGGGACTCAGTCCTAGGACTCCAGGATCTTAACCTGAGCCAAAGGCAGTCACTTAACCAACTGAGCTATCCAGATGCCCTCATTTCTGTGAACTTCTTTGCGCTTATACCGCCCCTCTTCATAAATGACGGGAGATTCAACATGGGTGTGAATGAGGCCCTAAAACATCCAGTTACTTATTCTAAGAGTGACTACTTAGTTTATTACTCAAGTGAAGATTCTTTGGAGAGTGCTAACCAGACAGGGTACTAGGACTGTCCCAGGAAAACTGGAACTGTCTCAGGAATATTTGGATATATGGTCATCCTATTTATTTTCCATAAGCAGGTATATTAGACAAATATATAAATGATGGCAATAGCAATATTAATTTAACCATAAAACAAAATAACACAAAGCAACTGCCATCCACAAATTGCTTGGGAGTTCAAAGGCAGGGAAAAAGTAGTTCCTTCGGAAGAATTAGAAAGAAATTCATGAAGGAGAAGCATTTCAAATTGGTCTTAAAACAATCATTGTATTTCTGTACATAAAAATGGAAGGGAAGGTCATTCCAGATGGAAAGAATGGTGTGAGCAAAGGCCAAAGTAAGAAAGCATGAGGGTATACTAGAGAAATGGAAGCAACCTAATGTAGCTGATCTGAAGAGATGTCCATAGGAATGACAGGCGATAAGCCTGGAAAGGTAAATTGAAACCACCATGAAAAGTGTGTACTCAGTCCACCAGGCAACAGAGAGTCACTGAGGGTTTTTGAGAGGGACAGTAATAAGGATGTGGAGGGCCCTGAATGTCAAGCTAAAGACTTATGGCCAGAAAATGAGATAGATCTTTTACTGAACAGTCTTCTACAATAAGAACACCCTTAAGTGTAAACCCATGTTAGCCAGTCTGCACACATGAATGATATAAACCAAAAGAAAATTGTCACAGACACTGATATTATAAGCTTCTTAAAACCACCTTTATTCTCTCTTGCAGGTGGTTCTGTTTTTGTCCGCTGGGTCAAGTTTTACTTCTGTCAAATTTTCTCAGGAGTCCTGCTGCCGGAAAGCCAGAGAAACAGAAATGAGAGTTAAAATGTTCAGAATTGTCCAAGCTCAAGAAGATGAAAACCAAAAACACAGCACTTGAGTTAAAGGAAAAGCAGTTACCAAAAGAGGAGGGATGTGGTAAGTTTCCTTTGAAGATGGGAAATTACATTTTGAAGGCAAAGTTAATTTTATGCAAGTTCTCCTACCCCACACAAAAAAGGCCTGAGGTGATCTCATATTTAACAAAATTAATTAAATTTTCCCCAAAGGTTAATTTATAGACATTTATTGGATTACATAGAGAATTTCATGAGGGGAATAATTAAAAGACTATGTTTCAGCTGTTTTCAATTTTATCCCAGATATTGGGCTAGACTAGAGAACATGCCTCAAAGAAGAATACGTCATTCCAGAGAAGACTATTAATATCAAATCTTTCCGGAAAAGGTGAACAACACTGGCAAAGCAATCTCATTTCCAGAGAGAATGGCCCAACAGGAAGTCAGTGCTCTGGTCCCTAAACACAAAGCCTAGAATATTTGTAAATAGAAAAGCACATATTCCGTTTCTATAGAGCATGTGTCCTATTCAAAAACTATTCTCTGGACAGTTTAGGCCATAAATGAATGATAAAAAGGCTGATCTAGAAAGTAATTCTCGAATTTTCAATCCATGGAATTTTATTTCTTTTTTTTTTTTTTTAAGATTTTATTCATTTATTTGACAGAGACAGAGATCACAAACAGGCAGAGAGGCAGGCAGAGAGAGAGCGGGAAGCAGACTCCCTGCTGAACAGAGAGCTGATGCGGGACTCCATCCTGGGACCCCAAGATCATGACCTGAGCCGAAGGCAGCGGCTTAACCCACTGAGCCACCCAAGCGCCCATGGAATTTTATTTCTATAGGAACATCCAGAGAAGCCAACTTTAAAAGGCTGCCACTGGGCTTTGAGCTTTCAAAAACAGAACTGCAACTAAATGCAGCCCATCATATGTGCTACATTCACAAGTCACACATGCATATATACCTGTGGAGGATGAAAGGGGACAGCTTCATCATTCTGAAATCTGATAAATAAAATAGAATCAAATGTTTTTCTTGTCTCTCCTATATGAACAATACCACTGGGTGACCAAAAATTAGAGGAAGGGAAACAATTCTTTATAAAGTATTCCCTCTGATAAATGGGGAAAAAAGTCTAAACTAGAATATCACCATTTTACCAATCCCAGTAAGTAAGGAAATCTAACCACGGACCATTAACGATTGTTAGCAAGACAGGTATTACATGCTTCCTGATGGCAGAACACTCCTCTAATATCACCCAAAAAATTGTCTGTGCATCTGATCAAACCTGGAAATCCAACTACCACAATGCAGGAAGTAGAGAAGACAGAGGTACACAGTGAAATGTACCAGAACTATGAAATCAGCAAAATCCAGACTCTGAAAAACTCTATAGGCCAGAGGGCTAGATTCATCCACACCTAAACTATACAGAAAAGAAAAAGATGGAGCGGAAATCTGTATAGGAAGAAAGGTGCATCCATTTTTTAAATGTGTGAATATTTTTAAAAAGTATTATCTAGGGATACACATTTGGGCGATTACTATAAAAGTCTGATCACTTATGAAGGAAAGTGGAAATTCTGTGATTGAGAATGGGCACATGTAAGGGACCTCTGGAGTAGGTGGCAAATTTCTATTTCCTGACCAGCATGGTCATTACAAATATTTTTGCCTTATGGACATTTATTAAGTTATATATTTGATTTGGGAGGGGGGAGTGTATTTCTGTGCTTTGTTTTTAGAATAAAGTTGATTAAATTTAAAATAAGAAATTTCCAGTAAATTCACTGGAAGCATGAAAAAGCCTCTAAAGAACCACCCAATATTTTCCAAATTGGGGGGAGGTATGATAGGTAAATAAGGCAATAATGATTCCTATTGGGGCTAACATACCTTCAGTACAATCTACAATCAATAGTAGAAAAAAAATCAACTAAAAAGGAATATAGTTCAACTAGAAAAACTTGAAAAAAAAAATACATTCACTGATACATAGAACTCTGTGATTTCTCCTCCCAAGGAACCTCCCTGTGATTCCCAAAATTGTTGTAGCCCATCTTCCATGTACAAGAAGGGATGGTATAATAATCCAGAGGCAAGCCCTATGTAAGAATCACAATTTAGAATACTAGCATTTTCGAACAAAATTAGCCTTTTCTGCTAATTTTCTCTCTCTCAGAAATGGCTACTGCTAATTACCCTTGAAAACCAGTTCCTAAGGCTCTTGTGGAGGTAGGACTCCTAACCTTGGACATTTGATGACCACATGACCTGAACTGCCCAGGATAAACTAACTGGGTCCTTTGACCCACCAAGCTATAAAATCAGGTAAATGCAGCCACACTGTCACCAAGTGGAAGGGATATGTAAGATGGGTCTGTAGCATGTTCTAAAGGTACAAATAAGTTGCATGATTAGACAACTCTGATTTGACAGCCCCACCGACTGCTGCTACATTGCTTTCTCTCAACCCACACATATGACCTCATGACGAATTCCCTGTAACCAACTGATGGTGGAAAAAAAGACTCGGGCATGTTTTACACATGATTCTCCATTACAGATCAGCACTTTATGGAAGTATGGGAGGGGGCAGCTGAAAAATACTGAAGCAAGAATCCCACTCCCCAATTGGTAGAACTTCTACAGTATATCTGGATATCCACTTTTTCAAGACTGAAAGATGGCCAGAAGTACAAGTCTATACTAACTCATAAATAGTGGTTAATGATTTGGCCAGATGGTCAGAGGATTAGAAAGAAGAGATTTAAAACATTTGACCAGAAAGAGGACTGAGGAATGGGTATATGGATGACCCTTTGGAATGGGCAAAGGGTATGAAGCATTCATATCTCATGTGCATTCTCTCCTACAGAGCAGACCAGTAGACAAGGGAACACATTCTGAGGATGTCAGTCTGCCTTCTTTTCTCAGCTACCCCAGAGCTCTATCCAAGCGCTTCTCTTTTGAGTGTCCATGGCAGCAACCAAGCAGGTTATGCAGGCATAGACTCACCAAGGTCAATCTGGCTCCCAACATTACTGAGTACTCGACCCTCCAAGAGCAGAAGCCAACAATGAGCCCTGATAGATGAGCTAGCCATCTGATGGGGGTGGATTTACACTGGTTCCCTTCTGTCATGGAGGGGACAAAGATCTGTCTTCACTGGAATAAACACAAACACATTCTACACATGGATTTGCCTTTTGCAAGTACCACCAACCACATACTCAAACAATGCCTTGTTTTCCATCACAGTCGCCCTCACATTTCTTCTGGCCAAAGCAATTTCTAAATGAAGGAAGTACAGCTACTGGCTATGAACATATAATTCTATGGTCTTGCCACATACTCCACTGTTCAGGAGCAGCGGCCCAAAAGAATGGTGGCAGCACCTAGTGAAGGCTTAATTATTTCACTCACTGGAAGATAACACCTTGAAACCTTACGGCACTACCTTACATGATGCAGTATACACTGTGAGTCAACACCCCACAGAGGACATTATTTCTTCCATAACTAGAATACATAAGTCTGGGAACCAAAGTTTAAAGTTGGAGAATCTGCTCCTACTACTACACCTAATAACCTAATCACAACAGTTTTATTCCTTGGTCCTGAGATTTGGGGGTCTGCTAGTTTAGAATTATTAGTTCTCAAGGGAAAATGTTTCCATTGTGAGCACAAGAATGGTTCCACTGCACTCAAATTTGAGACTGCCCCAGGTCGTTTTAGACTCCTTGTGCCATTGAACCAATGGACAAAGAAAAGTTTTACTATATGAACTGGGGTGATTGGTCTCAATTATCAAGATGAAATAGGCTTGATGCTGAACAATACAGGCATGTCTGTAATCCAGAGGATTCTCTGGGGTTCCATTTATTACCTCTATGTCTAGTAGTAAAGTTAATAGAAGATTTTACCAGACCAATAAAGGAGGGATGTCTAAGGACAGATCCTCCAGGAATAAAGATTTGTGTCAACCCATCAGAAAAAGAATTTTTACAAAGCAAAGGGCTAGTTAAGGAGAAGAAATATGGAAATGGATATGGAAAGAAGGAAAATATAGAGCTATAGGTATAGACCAATATATGTAGATTCTGTATCTGTATGCAGATAGATATAGATATACACACATATATATATATCAATTATGGCTTAGGATCAGTTACAGAAGTGAGAACTGTGGCAACTACATGTGTTTTCTTTCTTGTTCTTCATGTTCATATTTTGTATATAGAAATCATCTTCCCCTTTTTCCTTTTCCCTGTGTCATGTAAGGAATGTTGGTTGATAGTTCACTGCACAATTTAGCTTTCTGGGTTATAAAATAAGTAAGATTTGGGCTCACCTATGAACAAAATTAACACCATCCCAGTATGGATACACTGACC
>RCUC01137524.1:0-21182 GCA_003697995.1 Taxidea taxus jeffersonii | reverse complement strand
ACCACCCTATGGGCCTGCACCCCTCTCAACTGCCTCAGCCCTCCCAGCTGCACCCGAAGTGGGACCCAACATACCCTCTCCGCCTTCTCCCTCCTATGCTGTCAGTTGCCCCACCGATGCCACTGGCTCCACCAACAGCAACAATTTCCCCACTGCCTCCGACTCCCCAGATGCCAGTAACCCCACCTCCTCGCACCAGCCTCCTCGCCAGCTGTTCCTAATGGGGACCCCTCCCCAGACTCTTGCTGACTGTTCCTGATGGGGACCCCTCCCCAGAACGCGAGCCACGGAACATCACACGTCGCCTCCGAACACGAGACATTCCCACTTACTGGATGCCCCTCTGAGAAACTCAAGGTCCTGACATAATTGGCCCGGCTGGAACTTCAACACAGAGGAAGGCCAGAATGCCATCAAGTGCTACCAAGACGCTATCCTGTGGGGCCTCCTCCAAGGAGCCAAAAGGCCTACTAATATGTCAAAAACAGCTGCTGTGACCCAGGACAAAGAAGAGGCGCCCAGTAATTATGATGAGCAGCTCTGCGAGGCTTTCCACATATACACTCCATTTGATCCAGAAGCACCAGAGAATCAATGAATGGTAAATGCAGCGTTTGTGGCTTAGCCCCTGACATCCACAGCAAACTCCAAAAACTTGAGGGTTTCGCTGGGATGAACATCACTCAACAACTACAAATAGCAAACAAGGTCTACCGCGACCGAGACACTGAAGCCAAATGAGAGGCTGAAAAGAAATGAAACAAGTCACTCTGCTAGCCGCGGCCCTTCAGCAAGGCTCCCAACCACATGAAACAACAGGGCAATCGGAGACATGACCTCAGTGCCCAAATCGAAAGCTCAGGTCAATCAAGCCCTACCCCCAACCTAAGACCCAGGCAAACCACGGTCCTGACTTCATTGGGCTGGCTAATAGAGATTCAGATTCACGGAGACTGGGCTCAGTGATACTAGGCCCCTGTTGGGTGCCAGAAGATCACTTTCATGGTCGACACCGGAGCAGAACACTCTGTAGTGACCTCCCCAGTGGCACCCTTAACAGGACGAACCATAACCATCATGGGGCCCACAGGGGATCAAGCCACAAGTCAACCCTTCTGCCAATCCCGGACCTGTAAACTAGGAGGACATCTAGTCTCCCATGAATTCCTATATGTCCCAGACTGCCCAATACTGCTGTTGGGAAGAGACTTACTTTCAAAATTAGGGGCACAGATTTCTTTTGAGCCATCAGGACAGGCCCGCATGGATCTAAGCCCCACCGAGCCCAGGATTATCATGTCCCTAAACACACCTGAGATGAGGAATGGAGACTATTTGAACTAGACCATCCTGAAACCAACCCTGAAGCCTTCCAGACTGCAGTCCCTCATGTATAGGTAGAAGATAACCCACCCAGGCTTGCTATTGGCGGGCCCATTATTATAGAACTAAAGATTGGAACTCAACACCAGCGGCAAAGACAATATCCGATCTCTCAGGAAGCTCAGTTGGGCATACAGGCTCATCTGCAGCGACTGAAGAGGCTGGCACCCTAAGTGAGTGCTAATCCCCCTGGAATACCCCGCTGCTCCCAGTCAAGAAACCTAATGGTGACTACCGACCTTTCTAGGACTTGTGTGCTGTAAATCAAGTTACTTAAACCGTACATCCAGTAGTGCCCAACCCCTATACCCTTTTTTTTTTTTTAAGATTTTATTTATTTGACAGAGATCACACGTAGGCAGAGAGGCAGGCAGAGAGAGAGGAAGGGAAGCAGGCTCCCCACTGAGCAGAGAGCCCGATGCGGGGCTCAATCCCAGGACCCTGGGATCATGACCTGAGCCAAAGGCAGAGGCTTTAACCCACTGAGCCACCCAGGCGCCCCATCCCCCTACACCCTTTTAAGCCATATCCCACTGGACGCTGCCTGGTTCACCTGCCCCGATTTAAAGGACACCTTCTTCTGCACTTGCTTGGCCCCAATAAGCCAGCCCCTATTTGTCTTCGAACGGACTGATACCAGCACAGGATGCCAGATGCAGCTATCCTGGACCCGGCTCCCACAAGGCTTCAATAACTCACCAACAATATTCAGTGAAGCCCTGGCCTTGGACCTGGCTGACTTTCCCCAAGATCAGACTGGTTGCACAGTTCTCCAGTATGTGTACAACCTTCTCCTCACCAGTCCGACTGAAGAGACCTGCCATTGGGCAACCTCTTTTAACACTTATCAAAGAGAGGATATCGAGTCTCTTGGGAAAAGGCTCAACTATGTAGACAAGAAGCTAAATATTTGGGATTCATAATAACTCAAGGGAAGTGAGCCCTCAGTGTAGAATGAAAGGCTATAATAATTAGCTTCCCGCAGCCCGCTACTAAGCAAGACCTACATGAGTTCCTGGGAGCTGTGGGATTCTGCCGGATCTGGATACCAGGGTTTTCAGTCATAGCCAGGCCCCTGTATCATCTGCTGGTGGGACTGGAGACACAACCTTTACAATAGAAAGACACACAAGAAAAAGCCTTTGAGGAACTTAAGGACCTACTTGGAAAAGCTCTAGCCCTGGGCCTATCCGATACTTGTCTTCTTGTCCCCTTCCGTTTCACTTTACTCGGACTTGCAGATCCAAACCCGAATAACCTCTGGTATAGGGGACTGATGGGGCATAGCATTACTTTCCTGAGAGCCCGATGTGGGGCTCAATCCCAGGACCCTGAGATCATGACCTGAGGTGAAGGCAGCAGCTTAACCCTGAGCCACCCAGGCACCCAAAATATTTTATTTATTTATTTGACAGAACAAGCAGGGGGAGCAGCAGAGGGAGAGGGAGAAGCAGACTCTCCGCTGATCAGAGAGTCCAATTCGGGGCTTGATCCCAGGACTCTGGGATCGTGACCTGAGCCAAAGGCAGTCATCTAAGGGACTGAGCTGCCCAGGCGCCCCCAGTCAGCTGTTTAAACAGGCCACCTGAGCTCAGGAGCCAGCTCAGATTACATCGTGAGTTCCCCAGCCACCCTCAGAACCCCCTGCTGGAACAGGAGGAGGCAAAGCCATAGGAATATACAGAACAAAGCATTGGGTGGCTTATGAGAGAGGACAAAATTCTCATTCCCAAAGCCCAGCAGTAAAAGTTCATTCAACATTTCTGTGATGTCACCCATTACGGAAGAGACCTCCTATAGGACTTGGTGCAAAAGGTCTTTTCAGGATAGGGACTTAGACTATAAAACAAATTACCCTCGCCTGTGACTTAGGCACCCAAGCAAACCACAGACCCATCCAATCAGTCCCCACTTCTTAATACCAGTCCAACACCAGGGGTTGTATCCTGGGGAAAGTGGGCCAAGTAGTCTTTGGTCTGCAGCACCATGAGCCGGCCACAAATACTACCTTGTGTTTTGTACTACCTTGATACTTTTACTGAATGGGTAGAAGCCTTCCCCACCCAGTCTGGGAAGGCAACGGAGGTCTATAAATTCTTCCTAAAAGAAAGTTCCCCAGTTTAGGCTCTCTAAGTCTCTGCAAAGTGAGATTCCTTCTTCTACAGCTGAAATACACAGAGCCTTTCAGCAGCCCTGGGAATAAATTATAAATTGCATGCTCCCTGGCTCCCCTATTCCTCAGGCAGGTTGAAAAGATGAATCATGGGGTGCCTGGGTGGCTCAGTGGGTTAAGCCTCTGCTTTTATCTCAGGTCATGATCTCAGGGTCCTGGGATCGATCCCCTCAGCAGGGAGTCTGCTTCTCCCTCTGTCTCTCTGCCTACTTGTGATCTCTGTCTGTCAAATAAATAAAATCTTTTAAAAAATAAGAAAAAGATGGGGCACCTGGGTGGCTTAGTGGGTTAAAGCCTCTGCCTTTGGCTCAGGTCATGATCCCGGGGTCCTGGGATCGAGCCCCACATGGGGCTCTCTGCTCAGCAGGGAGCCTGCTTCCCTTCCTCTCTCTCTGCTTGCCTCTCTGCCTACTTGTGATCTTTCTCTGTCAAATAAATGAATAAAGGGGCACCTGGGTGGCTCACTGGGTTAAAGCCTCTGCCTTCGGCTCAGGTCATGATCCCAGGGTCCTGGGATCGAACCCCGCCATTGGGCTCTCTGCATGGCAGGGAGCCTGCTTCCCTTCCTCTCTCTCTGCCTGCCTCTCTGCCTACTTGTGATCTCTGTCAAATAAATAATAAATAAAAAATCTTAAAAAAAAATAAATGAATAAAATCTTTAAAAAAAAAAGAAAAAGAAAAGATGAATCATACCCTAGAAAAGACTTAAGGAAAAGTATCAAGAAACTCACGAGCCTTGGGTCCAATTGCCTCCTACCGCACTACCTAGGTTGCCACAGTCTCTAAGACTAACCTAAGACTCAGCCCATTTGAAATGATGTGGGAGACCCCTCCTCACCCCCGATATTTTACTGGTTGGGAAAATAAGCCAGAGCTTACATCATTTTATTTGGGCCAGGTGCAAAAAGCCATTGTGGATTATGCTAATCACATGCTACCAGTAGCCCCTAGAGGTCATTTAGAAGTGACCCTTGCTCCGCCCCGCCACCACCCCCCAACCTGTGCAAATTAATCCAGGGGGATCAGGTCCTCCTGAAAACCTTGGAAGGAGGGCTCCCTGGAAGATGAGTTACTCCCCAAGTGGAAAGTCCCCTATTGACTGATTTTAGCCACCCCAAGAGCAGTTAAGGTGCAAGGAATCCCTACCCGGGTACATCTTTCTAGGCTAAAACCTTTTTCTCCTGGACATCCTCAGAAATGCCTGGAAAGCCCAGAACCATCTGACTCATGTGAGCCTGTGGAAGACCTCAAACACTTGTTCAAGAAGCGACCCTCAGAGTCAGATAAGTGTTGAAACCTTGGTGGTTTGGTTTGCTGATATTGCTTCTTCTTGCCTTTGTTTTACTTTTCCCTTCTCTGTGAGTACTATTTCCGGTCATCTCTCCTCCCTGGGAAAGACCCGTTCTGCCCCTGCGGGGTCTAGAAGATCAAAACCAATGATGGGACTGATGAAGTGGACCCTTCTCTTGGCCTTTCTCCTGGGGATGAGTTGGGAAGAAAATAACAAAGGCGGAGAAACCTGGAGAGAAAACGCAATTGTTAACTTTTCTAGCATTGTGGCCTCAGGAAATAATCTCTCTAATTGTTGGATCTGTCATCCTCCCCCACAAGGTGGAGTCCCTAAGCTCCAGTTTGTATCTGTCAATGAGGATATTTCTTTCACCTTGATTTCTGGTTCTGTTAGGAGCACAGCCATCCTAGTAGTAGAACTCGATGATCGCGATGATATGAAGTGTGTTGGGCTTACAGACTCTTGGAACCAGACCGGTCTCCAGGTTAAGCGGCCTCTTCTCTGTCGACACCGAGGACAGCCCTGTTGCCCCTGCGAGACACACACCTGCCTTACCGATGTGGGAAGCTTGCCCTCCATTTATCCTATGTCATTTTCCTCTTCAAGCTCTTCATGTACTCCCAACCAGACCCACTGGTGTGTGGACTCCTCTCTGCTCTCCCCAGGCGACCAACCTAACTTGTCCTGTACCTACTGGAAAGGAACAGCAACCCCTTCCTGGAGGCTCACCTATCAGACCCCATCTGCCTTCAATAGCCAGGAGGGAATAGAAGAGGATGCAGAGCTCGGTGGGGGGCCACTGGATGGAGGGCCTCTGTCCCCCAGATGCAAGAGTATACCTAACTGGGGTCGCCGTTTACGAAGTTGGTTTAACTCCTCTTCACCCCGCCGAGCTTGTACCCCACCAGGGTATCTGTTTCTCTGCGGTCCACCCCAAAATAAGCTACCCTATGAAGGGAGCCCTAAATCTTCCTTCTCCAGGCCTCTTCAGGCAGTGGCCTATTCGTGTGTAGATAATGTTCACTTCCGGGGAGAATGCACTTTGGGACGATTGGGCCCTAAAGGGTTAGGCGCCACTATATATAACATCACCTCTCAAACCAGACATAGGAGAGCACTTGGGCTTATCTTGGCAGCAACTGGAGAAGCCATAGGACTGGCTGCCCCATGGAGGGGGTTTGCTTATCATGAAACAACCTTAAAAAACCTTACCCAGCTCATAGAAAACCTGGCCACAAACACTGGTGACAGCTTAGAGAGCCTCCAGGAGTCCCTGGATTCCGTGGCTAATGCACTTGACACTCGGTTAGCTCTAGATTATCTTCTGGCCAAACAAGGGGGTGTCTGTGCGGTAGTCAACAACACTTGCTGTGCCTACATCAACAGCAGGGGAAGTGGAACCAAATGTTCAGGAGACTTACAGACGCACCAGATGGTTGCATGGGTTCAATAATTACACTGCCCAAACTATGGGAGGCAGGCAGAGGCTCTCTGCCTAACATTGTGTGATTCCTCCCTTTCCTCGGTTCTCTTGTGGTCATCGTTTTGTTTATATTCAGGCCCTGCCTCTTTAATCTTTTGGTTAACTTTGTGTCTTCTAGACGACAGCCATTTCCTGTCAAACTGTGGTATTACAAGGGTCCCATATAACCGGTCCCAAGAGGAACAACGTCCCTATAGGGCGTTAGAACATTTGGAGAGAGATTTGTACCCCTCCAGGGTAGGACAGGGACAGTGCCCCGCTCAGCAAGAAGCAGTTTCAGAAGATAAGACCTTTGGCCCCTACTCCCTAGGAGGAAGCAGGATAAGATCTCTCAGGGGGGTGCTGAGATAGAACAGGGGCTGTGCCTGGGCCCTTACCCCACCCTAATCACAAAGCCCATTGCTCTGCGTATCACCTAAGAAGAAAGAAAAGGCTGAACCAACCATTCGTTTTTGAGGAGTGTATCTCGGGGATGCAGAAGCGGGATGTTTGCCAGAAAGAACTCTCGAGAACAATCCGGACTAAACCAGCCTGTGCCGCAGTGGACCCCAGTGCTGACCCTCAACCTGCTCTTTCCTCCAGACAGTCTAAAGACAGTCGTAATCCTCGGATAGTCCTAACACTCTTGGCCGGGGATGGAGACCTGACTTGCTAATGAGACCTGTGCTGCCTATGGACGGGCGTTGTCCGCTGGTGCCCGCGCGCAGCTGTCCGCATCTCCACTCCTCCCAGCTGGGGTGTCCCTGCTCTCCCGCATCATACCCTTTGCAGACTTCCTGGGCCTTTGTTCCCAGTGCTGCCTCCCTGGTACTGGGGCATGAGCCTCAATAAACACTCCCTAAATCTTTTCTTTGCCTTGCATCAATGTCTGTTGTTTTTTGTTTTTTAAGATTTTATCCATTTATTTGACAGACAGAGATCACAAGTAGGCAGAGAGGCAGGCAGAGAGAGGAGGAAGCAGACTCCCCACCGAGCAGAGAGCTTGACGCAGGTCTCGATCCCAGGACCCTGGGATCACGACCCGAGCCGAACGCAGAGGCTTTAACCCACTGAGCCACCCAGGCGCCCCTCAATGTCTGTTTTTGCTGAGAGCCAAAGAGCCTTGGGTTGAGAACAATCCCACCCAGTCCTTTTTCTCCCCTTTCTCCAGTCCCTATTCTCTGGTGATGAGAGTGCCTTTTTACTTCTTAGTACAGGGAGGGTATTTTTCATATGGGAGATTTGCTTCCTGCTGTCCCTGGGATGGAGGAGGGTGTGAGTGTCCTTGAACTCAATGTTTTCTAAGTGACTTTAGATAATCAATATGCCAGACGGGTACATCATGGGGGCACCCCGCTCCTTCTCCCTAGATCATTGTGGGGGGGGGGGACTTTACCCCTCCCCATCTTAGGTTTTCAGCTAGGATGCTAGCAAAAAGATTAACAAGAGAAAAACAGTTAATGCATCACAAGAGAGGAACCTACGTGAAAATAACTCTGAATGGCAGCTTAGAATTCCAACTTTTTTACCATCTTCAATAAAGGACAATCAGTTTACAGAGAAATGACAGGACAAAGGAATAAAAATTTAGGCCACAATGGAAGATAAAGTGAAGGGAGGGAGTCAGAGAAAAGTTTGCAGATTATTCTGGTTCTTCTCTGGATGGGTATATGTCAGTCTCCAGTAAAAGGAGAATTTATATCCAGCCTTTAGGATCACAAGTAGGCAGAGAGGCAGGCAGAGAAAGGAGGAAGCAGGCTCCCCGCTGAGCAGAGAGCCCGACGCAGGGCTCCATCCCAGGACACTGGGATCATGACCCGAGCCAAAAGCAGAGGCTCCAACCCACTGAGCTACCCAGGAGCCCCTAAAAATTTTTTTTCATGTATTTTTGAGAGAGCATGAGCAGGGAAGAGGGGGCAGAGGGAGAAGCAGACTCCCCGCTGAGAAGGGAGCCCAGTGTGAGGCTCAGTCCCAGGACTCTGGGTTCATGACCTGAGCCCAAGATAGATGCTTAACCGACTGAGCTACCTAAGCACCCTGTTATTTTTTCCTAATTTGAAAACCTTTAATTTATACAAGTAACTATTAAATACAAAAAGTAGATTAAAGCAGTTTTTTTTTTTTTTTCTGGCAGAGTTTAAATGCACTTAATGGATAATTCCAAAGAAAATGCATTTTCACTACAGCGTTCAGAACTAAAATACTGAAGTCTTTGCCTCTAACTGGTAGCTGCTTCTAAATTACCTTCAGTTCAGAATTTCTGTAACAAAGTAGCATATTTGGGGTGGCCTATTCTGCTACCTTGCATCATCAGAATTTCTGGGGCTTTTTCCTCCCATTCATCTTAAAATTGATTCTCTGCTCATTGGTCATCAAAAGCCTGAGGCTTCTCATTTGGACAGTATTTTTATTTTGGAATGAAATGGGGCTGGGGAGGGGCACAAAGGAGGAAGGATGAGTTTGATTGCTTGTCATGGGTATTTGTGCCTTACACGTGCTTGGATTCCATACCTTTTAAGATGACTGCCAGTCAAAAGTCATCCCCATCCAGAATCTAGAAATAAGATTCCAGGTTTTTCAAAATTGGAAGGGATTCAGGGTATCTGGCTGGCTCAGTCGGAAGAGCATACAATTCTTGATCTTTTTTGTTTTTTGAACAGGCAATTTTTTTTTAAGATTTTATTTATTTATTTGACAGAGAGAGCACAAGCAGGGGGAGCAGATTCCCCACTGAGCAAGGAGCCCGATTCGGCACTCGATCCCAGGACCCTGGGATCATGACCTGAGCTGAAAGCAGAGGCTTAACCATCTAAGCCACCCAGGCGCCCCCAAAATTCTTGATCTTGATTGAGGTTGAGTTCTGGCCCCACGTTGGGTATAAAGATTACATAAATAAGTAACCATTTTTTAAAAAATTGGAAGGGATTCTCGAGGTTATAAATTCCCAAATACCTTTAGATTTGAAGGAGAATGTGGTCTCTGGAAAGTAAAAAGCCCGTATGACCACTGCTGTCAACATCAGACTAGACCCTTCCGTGACTGTGGAGACAAAGCACCTCCCCTCTGTAATCGGGCGGGAGCACAGACAAAAGTACAAGACCACTTGTAAACCACAAAAGGGACCACACATGCCTGTCTCGGCTAGCTGCTGCTTTACCAATTACAATTTTAACCCGCTCTGTTCTACTTCCTAATAAAAATTGGAATATTGGATCCCAGTCGCCTGGTTTCCAACAGCATCCATCCAGAGCAACCTTTCCAAACCCGCAACCAAACTGAAATCCTGTAAGTTCCTCCCACACCCTCTCACTGAAACACCCCACCTCCCACTTCCCAGCCTCCCCACTGTGTGCGGGATCCATGCTGCTGGTCACAAGTACCATCAAATTCATCTGAGTTCCGCCACAGGTGGGCTTTAGCTGGTGGGGTCCAGCATGACCACAGGCAAGTCAGAACCCCATCAGCCTCCCAGCCCTCATTCCCATCCATCCCAAACTTGGCTCCAGACTTTTAGGTAAGTTCCTGGGGTACAGCAACATTTCTTAGCATCCAGAGCCAAAAGGAACTTCCTGCAGATTTCTAAGAACTTAAACAAAATGCATTCTTGTTCATTATTTATTGATAGGTTTTCATTAATCAGATATTCACAGAAGGGAACAGTCACTCCATTGTGTGAACCATAAGCACATTCCATCCTCCTTCCCACGTCTTGAATCTTAATTACTTTAGTTCTGTTTATTTTCCAAATAAACTCCTAAAAGAGCTTGGAGAATTCTGGGATTATCCCACATTTTTCTTTAAAGAAGGCTTTGGATCTCTTATAAAACCTCTCTGTTACTGCAGAATGGAAAAACCACAGTTGTACAGTGGTTTTTCATTACTCTGGGATTCTGGGCTCCTACTTACTGGATTTGAAACCTCAAGATACAGGAAAATGAAAAATACTGACAGCATTTTAGCAATAAGAGCAGAAGACAGCGTAAATTGTCTCAGCTTTCTCCTCAGGAAACATATAGGCCTCTTGGAAGATGACCCTAAGATGAGTGAACTCATTTCTCCCAGAGTAACTTGAAGGCACACTCATCCGTAGCTGATAATTAGGAAAGAAGCTGGGGCGGGGGGGGGGGGGGTTGCAGGCAGGAGGGTGGTGGCTACCGGCTGGGAGTGGAGGCCAGTGACCAGGCTGGAAAAGGTCTTTTCATGAGGATAATAGACGATTCTTAGCATGGTGTCTCATTTCTTTGGAGAAAAAAGAGGAGCCTTCAGAATCTCACATTCAATGTCCCTCCTTCCTTTCCTTCCCCTCTTTACCTCTTCTCAGTCTCCCTGTGTGTGTGGTGTGTCTTGTCTGTCTCTCAGTAATTACCTGCATACACTTTTCTGTGATATTCACCCTGAAAGATCCTCAGCCAAAAAGGGGCTAAACTCTGTTTTGTCAGGTTTTTATAGCCTCCCCGCAGAGGGTGAATGCATGTAGCCATGCTTTGGAGGGTTTGCCTACCAGGTAGCAGGAAAAGAGGCAGGGGGGACATTCTGGAAAGAACTCAAACAGTGGCTCATTCAACCTTGACCCTTTCCCAGGATCCTCCTATTTCCTCTGTTCGGTCCAAATGCACTTGGCTGGCTCTGGAAAGTTCCCTGTCTGCCCCTCCTCTGTGTTTCCTGGAACTCTCCATTTCAAAAGCATTTCCAGGAATATGACTCAAAGATGTCCCCACTCAACCAGACCTCAGTGTCTTCTTGCTCCCCAGGGCACACTTCATCTCCATCTACCTCCATGAGCCCCTCTAATACACAGAAATCCATCCGTATTGTCTCCAGGGCTCCCCACTTCCCTTCTAGCCGCCCTTCCTACGTGCAAACCCCGGTGTGGCAACTCACCTAAATTGGTAAATCGGGGAATGGTAGCACTGTTACAATGTGGACATATCATTAGGTCACTTCTGATCATGACCAGCGTGCCAACCATGTGTGCCCCGAGAAAGAGCAGTTGACCACAAAGCTCCCTCGGAGGCCACTGCATTCAGTTTGACACCTGCTCGGTGCCCATTTGCTCTCATCCTTTCTCCTAGCTCCGTTCAGCAAAAGAAAGAAGTCCGAGACCCTGAGCCAGAGCCGCGCCTCAGGGCCATCTCCACAATCATGGAAAGCCCGAAGCTGACGCCTCACCTGTGGCTTCTGAAGAAGGATTAAGGTAAAGCTCTGCGGACCAGCAGCCAGGGGAGGACTCTGATCCTGCTCCAGGCCTACCGGATGGGAATCTGTTACTCAGAAAGCCCTCAGAAAGCATAGGCTCAGGTAAGTTAAAGAAGCCTGGCTCTGGGAGGGACGGGGTGTGGAGGGGATGACCAAGTACTGATAAATCATTTGGTGTGTTTTGAGGTGGAAACGGTACAGGCTGTTGGGGGGTAGGAAATATGCCTGATGAGAGCACAGAAAAGTAAGCAAAGGAACTAAGACCTACCATTTAATGCCTTCCCTCCTCCCGTCCCTGAAAAGCAGAATTGTGCAGGAAAAGAAATGACATCAGATGTGATACTTAGATCCATAAAAATCACAGCTACATAACCAATAGCATTGGAAACATTGAACAGAAGGGATCTATTTCTGTTGTATTAAGGTTCCTCAGAGAGACAGAACCAACAGGTTATATACAGATATATAGAAAACAATGTGTTAGGAGCGCTGGTTCCTGTGATTATGGAGGCAGAGAAGCCCCCTGATCTGTCCCCTGCACACTGGAGGCCCAGGAATAGTGGGAGCACAGCTCCAGTCCAAACCCCAAGGCCTGAGAACTGGGGAGCCAACGTCTGACGGAAGGAGAAGATGGAGCCCACCTCCCCAACTCAAGCAGAAACTACACTGTCCTTCCCCTGTCTTTTTGTTCTCTTCAGGCCCTCGTGGAGTGGATGATGGCCATGCACATTGTGGAAGGAAATCTGCTTTAACTGTCTGTGGATTCAGATGCTTGTCTCTTCCAGAAACATCCTCACAGACACACCCGGAGATGATGTTTTGCCAGCTCTCTGAACATTGCTTAGCCCGGTCAAGTTGACACATGAAGTTAACTGTCACAAGAATTAAATCATCATTGACTTCATTGATAGGGCTTTGCAAGTAGTATCTAAAAATGGGTATGTCAAGAAAAAGCGACACAACTGGGGGGCTCAGTTGGTTGAGCGACCAACTCGATTTCAGCTCAGGTCATAATCTCGTGGGTTGGTGGACAGGGGGGTCTCCTTGAAGATTCTCTCCCTCTTCCCCCACCCCTGCATGTGCACAAACTCTCTCTAAATAAACCCATCTTTAAAAATTTTTATTTTATTTTATTATTATTATTTTTTTAATTTATTTGTCAGAGAGAGAGTGAGCACAGGCAGACAGAGTGGCAGGCCGAGGCAGAGGGAGAAGCAGGCTCCCTGGCGAGCAAGGAGCCCCATGTGGGACTTGATCCCGGGACACCGGGATCATGACCTGAGCCGAAGGCAGCTGCTTAACCAGCTGAGCCACCCAGGCATCCCCTAAATAAACCCATCTTAAGAAAAATTATTTTGAAGTTTTGAGAAATGTGTAGATAAATGCCAGATGAAACAGGCAAGCAGGTGAGGAGCTGTTTCTGGGGAATGAGGAGAGCTCGATCCCAGGACCCTGGGATCATGACATGAGCCGAAGGCAGAGGCTTTAACCCACTGAGCCACCCAGGTGCCCAAACTGTTTGGGTTTTTAAAAAATCTGTATGGACTACTTTAGCAGAATAAAAACTAATCTTAAAAAGAGAAGGGGCAGAGGGCCTGACCGGCTCCATTCGAAGAGCAGGTGACTGGATCCTGAGGTGGTAGGTTCAAGCCGCACACTGGGTTTATTTATTACTTAAATAAATAAATGAATCAATAAACTAAAAACCAAAAGAGACAGAAGAAGCAAGTGGTTGCCTCAGGAAAGCGCTGATGAAGGTCTGGTAGAACGAGGATGAGAGTAATCACTGGATCTGATGAGTCCTCACCGCTGAGAAATCTCAGCAGCCGTGGGAAAGGAGTCCTGACATTTTGCCTCTAGGTATGCCCTGTATGGAGCACATCACATTCCTGCCTCGGAGGGAGAAGCTGGTGTTTCCAGTCTCCAGGGGCCCTGGGAGTGGTCGGACCTTCCCAGCAGCCCCACATCGTACAGGCATCTCACAAACAACACGAGCCTGGAGGGACAGGCCGTGTCACATCTGTTCCCTGGGCCAGCCCGGATTCCGACATCCTGCCTTTGGGGGTCCGAGGCCGTCAGTTTACGTAGAAATGACTCGGAGGGGGGCGCCGGGGTGGCTCAGTGGTTTAAAGCCTCTGCCTTCGGCTCGGGTCATGATCCCGGGGTCGTGGGATCGAGCCCCATATCGGGCTCTCTGCTCGGCTGGGAGCCTGCTTCCTCCTCTCTCTCTGCCTGCCTCTCTGCTTCCTTGTGATCTCTGTCAAATAAATAAATAAATAAATAAATAAAATCTTTAAAAAAAAAAAAAGAAAGAAATGACTCGGAGGTTACCCAGTCAAAACTGAGGCTGCCACGTGGCACGAGTTCTAGATGCCATTGCTTTCTATCCCCCGGCCCCTTTCTTGCTCAGTCTATTGGGAGCAAGTAAAAGCTCCTTTTTTTTTTTTACTGCCCCCCCCCCCGCCCATTTTTTTGACAATACAGAGCAGGGGTCAGAAGTCTCGCCAGAGCAGGTTGAGGAGTGGAAGCTGATTATAGGTGATACTTCGAAAGTTACAAAGGAGGGCTGAGAACAAGACAGGAGCGTTTCAAACAAGGAAGGCCAAGGACTGGGTGGAATGATTTTAGCTGCAAATTCTATTTTGGTTTATAGGCTGATGAGAAGTCAGAGAGTAGGCGCTTCAAGAGCTCAGTTTAGGAGAGGAAACTAGACTTGCAAACAAAAGAGAAAAATAAATCCAAGGGCTTGTCATAGTAGGACAGAGCAGGACCCTTGTCAGGGTAGGACTCAGGTTAGGTGTGTGCCGGCCGGGGAGGGGGGCAGGAAGCTGTCTGTGTCACAGACACAGGCCTTCGTCCTGGACACTCCGTTTCATTTGGGGGGACACAGGCTACCCAGAGTCCTATTTAAACAAATCTCATATAGAATGAAGCGAAATGCTGTAATTTACTTTAAATTTATGGATAAGACCCAAGATAACACCCGAGGGTTTTTTTTTTTAACCTGAGTTGGGCAGTGCTGGGAGCTCCTTCTTAAACCCCCTTTAGTGCTCAGATGGGACCCCAGGAAGGTGCAACAAGGGAAGGAAGGAAGGTCTAGAAGACTGGAGGCACATGCTTGCTTCTGGAAGAGGTTGCCCTTAAATGAGGTTTTGAGGGAAGAGCAGGAGATTGTGTGCAGATAAGAGGAAGCAGAAGCTCTCAGAAGAGAGGCAACAAGCAGGGCCATCTGGGGGCCTGAAAAGGTGTGGGTTGAGCCTCTGGGGTGGTCCTCAGAGGGGAGGGAGAAGAGGCCCAGAGGGAGGAAGCAGGGAGACCGCTAGATCCTACAGCATTTTCTTCACTGTAGTGCCTGAACTTGGTGCTGGGGTCACAAAGGGGACATGCCAGGGTTTTGAAGCAAAAAGTGACAGCATCAGATTAGCACTTGGGGAGAGTCATCCTGGAAGTCTGACAAGTCAGCTGCGGTCCTGACCTATTAGTCTTACTCATAGTCTCAATTAAAAGGCAAAGTACAGATTAGGGTGCTAAGGAATTTGGGCCACAAGTATAATACAGGGCTGACAACTTTGGTTTACCAAAAGTGCGTACAGATTGACAAGAAACAACAGCAGAGTCTTTCTGGGGCGAAAATGGACAATTTGCCTGAAAAGATCACTTCCAGAATATAGTAAATGGTTAATATGAAAAAGAATCAGCCTCACTGCTATATAAATGCCTAGCAAAGTAATATTTGACTGGTTTCCCCCTGCACATTAGAGATGTGGGCTGTCAAGGCCGTGAGCATTGGCAGGAATTAGATGAGAAAGACATTTCCATTAAGGGTGTGGTCAGTTCAGGAGGGAACTTTGGCAAAACACTCTTAATTCAACTTATAGATCTGATGACTATATTTCTGGGAATTTATCAGAAAATTTGTCAGGAAGTTATCAAAGATGTGGGCAAAGACTTATGTATAAAGTGCACTAGTTACAGTAGGCAAAAAAGAAGAAAAAGGAAAAGAAAAAACCCATCCAAAAACTCACTAAGATGTCCCACCCTCTTGGGAATTATAGGAGCTCACGATATGATATGGAGTAAGCATAAACAAGTTTCAAATTATGCAAATCTTCATCAATTCTGCCAAAACGTGAATCAAGGCTATCATTAGTTGGTGACATTATGAGTGATTTCTACTTTTTTAAAAATGTTTTTCCAGGATTGGGCGGCCGGCTTAGTCAGTAGGGCATGCAAGTCTTGATCTTAGGCTTATAAGTTTGAACCCTACATTGGGTGCAGAGGTTACTTAAAAATAAAATCTTAAAGGGACACCTGGGTGGCTCAGCCAGTTAAGCACCCAGCTCTTGATTTTGGTTCAGGTCATGATCTCTGGGTCACAAGATGGGCCCCGAGGTGGAGCTCTGGCTTAATGTTCTCTCTTCCTCTCCCCCTGCCTACCCCTCAGCTCTCATTCTCTCTCTCAATAATAACAATAATAATAAAAATAAATAAAATTTTAAAAATCAACATGTTTTTTCCATATTTTTAAATTTTTTCATAACAATAAGAAATTGAGCCCAAAATAAGGAAATGCAGGCCGACTTGCTTACAGGGAGGTAACTTCCAGGCCTTGAAAACTGATTCACACACTCATTCCCAGCCTGCCTTTAAATTTTCAACTCACATCCACAGAAGGATAACAGTTCACTCTCTTCTAAACCCCTGTGATACTGAGCACTTTACTTGCTTAATCTCATTTAATCCAGAGCCTTCCCAGAGAAGGCATTATTAATGACATTCCTAATTTAGAGGCAGAAGAAGTGAGCTTGAAGAGGTGAATGAACTGGTTTAAGGTCTTAGGATCTCATTTTAGTGTTGTCTTGACCCTCTTCCTTTTTCATTCAATTGCCTTTTATTTAGTCCAGCTCATCAACATATATTCTGGTCTTTGAGCTGAAGACCACAAATGAAGACTCCTCATCTCTCTGGGGAACCCCCCCCCAAAGTAAATGCATCTGGGGCCTGGGGGCTGGCTTTGCTGAGGGCACTTCCCCCTTCCTTCTTCCTGCCCTTTAACTTTGCCCCTGGGGCCAGGAGCAGCTCTGTCACTCTGTCGCCAGGCTCCCTGGTGCCTCTTCCTCCAAGATCAGAGGTCAGTACCTGCGCCTGCCCTGGCTCCCCTACAAGAGCCAGCAGCCATCTGCTGTCCTTCCGTCTCCTTCCTCCCCAGTCCTGGGCCCTCTAGCCTGGACCCTGTGCTCTCTCCAGCTCCCCTCTCTTGTGCCTTCTCCTCTCAACTTTCCTCTTTTCTCCTCCAGTTCAATTCCCTGGCTTCTGTCTCTGCCTGCATTGCTTCGTCTTTATGGTCATTGCAGAAACTGAATATCAAACTACCATATTTGGGGCAAAAGAGGCTTTTTGTAGAGCAGTGGTTCCAAGACTTGTTCATTGACAGGCAACCCCTTACGGGATACTGCGCCTCACAGTTCCCTTCTCCTAGGATTGTCTTGGGGTTTTAGAGCCTGTGATGTGGCGGTGTACATGCCTGACCAGACAGGGTGGTGTGCGGTGCCAACGTCTGAACTCACCGAGAGTCTGCAGTGGGAGGAGGCAAGGGGGAGGCTTCGGGTGCAAAGATCTAGAGCGTCCCAAGTTGGAAAGAGCTGTAGGGAGGACGCAGCAGAAAGGGTTGAAGAAACTTCGTGATCTCCTGTGCATTCATCTCCTAGGTGGAAGTTCTAACGACTGGAGGCCACCAGCAACGTGCTGCCCCAGGAGGGCTGGAGATGGCGGTTTCCCCGAAGTCCTGCCTCCACAGCTGTCTGCTCATCCTCACTTTCCTCCAGCTGTGCAAGCCGGATTCGGGTAGGTCCCACCTGGGTCTCCCTCTCGGCGCCGCCCCGCACCCCCCCCCCCCCCCCCCGCCCCAGCCCGGGCTGAAACCTCTCGGTACAGGTGAGGCACCCCCGTGGCTCTCGCTAGCGCCCTCCGCCGGGGGGTCCAGGTGGCCTCGGAGCTTCCGTCGCGGGGACCGACTCGGGTCGGCGTCGGTGCTCAGCTCCCCCTGCACACCCCGTCTGCCCGCCTGCTTTTCGCAGCCCGTTTCGACGTGATCGGGCCGCCGGAGCCCATCCTGGCCGCGGTGGGTGACGACGTCGAGCTGCCCTGCCACCTGTCCCCGAACGTGAGCGCCGAGCGCATGGAGCTGCGGTGGTTCCGCGGGAAGGTGGCGGCCGCCGTGCTGGTGCGCCGGGATGGGCGCGAGCAGGACCGGGAGCAGGTGGCCGAGTACCGCGGCAGAGCCACGCTCGTGGACCGCGACATCGCGGCGGGGCGCGTCGCCGTGAGGATCCACCGGGTCAGGGCCTCGGACGACGGCGAGTACCGATGCTTTTTCCGGCAGGACGGAAGCTACGAGGAGGCCAGCGTGCACCTGAAGGTGGCCGGTGAGCGCGCGGGGCTTGGCTTTCTCCGGTGACTTCTAGGCGGGGTACCTTTTCTTAGGGCCCCGTGACTTTGGAAACCACCGGATTCTTTGCCTAAATCCCTCTTAGGATGGAAAGGATTGGCAGGCCTGGGCTGGGAGGAGACTGGCAGGTTGAGAGTGGGCGCAGAGCATTTCCCCATATAGTTAGTAAATGCGGCATTCCCCGGGAGTACACCGTAATATGCTTGACCCAGCCTCAGAACTGAACATGTAAGCCGTGTCCGTTTTCCACTCTCCGGTGCGGCTGTGGTTCGCATCCTTTGAGGCAGCTTCATGGATTCCTACCTAAGGTCGGATTTCCTGAGGTCCTAGAGCCGGGCTGCTCCTTAACATTCTCGATCCACCAAGAAAAGTTTTTGGTTATTGTTTTCTTTTTGGCATCAAGCCCCAGTTCGGGGTGGAAACCATAATGGAAATGATAAGCATTCAGGAGGAAAGCCTGCATGGAGCTCTGACTTTCCCACTTACTGGTGAATGGAAGCAAACAAATCTCTTTCTGAGCCTTGTTTCCTACTGCAAAACTGAGCGTGCATCCATCAAGGATTTTGCAAGAATGAAATAAAGTTAGACAATACCTAAGAAGCTGCCTTGTCGAAGCTTGCAGGAGCGTTACACACTTGTGAGATATTATTACTGTGCCTCAGACTGCCCCATGATTTGCAGCATACATATGCATTGCCTTTTATGTGTAGATTAAAATAAAGGTAAAGTTTAAAAAATACTGGGGTGTGATTGGGGTCCCTGCCTCAGAACAGGGTGTCCTGTGTGGTCCCATTATGTATAACTCACATTTCCTTTTTAGGGAATTAGCTTAAAAGTTGATTATAAAATCCTAGGGATGTGATGGCATAAAACTATCGTTATCTTTATGAGTGATAAACATCTTTATTTTTTTAAGATTTTATTTGTTTGACAGAGAGTGAGAGAGCACAAGTAGGCCGAGCAGCAGGTAGAGGGAGAAGCAGGTTCTCCACCAAGTGGGGCTCAATCTCATGACCTTGGGATCATGACCTGAGCTGAAGGCAGCCACTTAACCGACTGAGCCACCCAGGTGCCTCTGGGTGATAGACATCTTTGAGATTCTGCTGGAAGTGGGAGCCCTTCTCATGAAAAGAATCCACATTGTCATGTAGACACACACCCTGGAACTTGGATTTCAACTAACAGTGTGGACATGTGTTTGAGGACTTTTCTCTGCAGCTTGGTGTTTTTTAATACTCTATAGAATTGTAACAAAATAATCAGGCTGAAGACAGAAGGGGAAAACAGCTTTATGTTGATATATGTTAGGACATAACTGTGTGTGGGGAAGACGAGGTTGAAACCCATTTACGAAAATTCCTGTATCAGTATCGCAGGTAAAGGAAACTTAGACTGTCAGCTACAATCTCAATGCAAAGAACCCCTAATCCCCTTTCTCCTCAAGGATTCTCCTTGTCTGATCATCCTCAAATATCCACTCCTAGTTCTCCTCCTCAAAAAGGAGTCATTTCATAATACCTCCATTTCATAATATCTCCAACCACAAAGCCCTCTCCCCTCTCTGGAGCTCCTTTACTTGCCCCTAAGCCATTGAGCTTGCTGCTCCTGCTGATTAGAAAAGCTCCCTATGTCTGTCCATCAGACTCCTGCCCTCACTTCAGACCCTAACTCCCAGTATGGCATCCCTCTGTGATAAGGTTATGAAATGCCTTTTATTGATACCACATCTTCTGTGTGTCATGAAATAGGAGATAAGTCCCTCTCGCTCCCAGTCCCTGTGCACTTCTCTTTCTCAGACTGTGTAACCCTGTGGTTGGTTATAAGGCTCCCAGAAGGGTGTCCGCTGAAGGACTAAGGCCAACTTCTCTTGCCACAGCTCTGGGCTCTGATCCTCACATCCATATGGAAGTTCGAGAAAATGGAGAGGTCTGGCTGGAGTGTACCTCAGTAGGATGGTACCCAGAGCCGCACGTCCAATGGAGTACGTCTGGGGGAGAGAAGTTTCCATCTACCTCAGAGTCTAGGAATCCTGATGAAGAAGGCCTGTTCACTGTAGCAGCTTCAGTGATCATCACAGACCCCTCCATGAAGAATATATCCTGCTCTATCCAGAACCTCCTTCTTGGCCAGCAGAAGGAAGTAGACATTTCCATACCAGGTCAGTGAAATCGATGCTAGGGTCCTATCAGACACAGTTTCAGGGCTCATATTACCTGGGACACCTGCCCAAGGCCTTCATGGTAGTTGTCTGCTGTCCCCACCTAAGCTCCTGACCACTGACATAGAGTCCCACCAATTTCATTAGAAGAGAGAAGATTCTAAATGCATAAAATCGGCCTCGATCTCATTGAAATTCTGGATTTTCCATTTTAGGAGATATATCTTAGATATAGAAGCTTTGTCTCTGGGACCTACTGTCCTTGATTATCAAGAAAACCCATTTCCACCCTTGCCCCTCTGTCTTCCCCATCCCATGCTAGAGCTCTGCCTAGGTTTCCAGGGTCTGCAGGAAAGCAAATATTCTCATTATTCACCCCAAGGCTATTTCTGGTTCAGGCAGGAACCTCTCCTTATTCTTTGGTCATTGAGTCCCATTCTGTCACACACGGAGGTGATGTTTTCCCTTCCTGATTTACTTCCTACATCCCCTTGGCTCCCATCCTGCATTGATAGTTAAGAAGGAATTTCCACATTAATATGAATCGATCCATTACTTTCTTTATTTCCCATGTCCTCTCCCGAAATGACACTTCGTTTTTTCTTGCCCATGATCAAAAGTTTATGGGAAATCAGACACCGAAATAGATCACTGTTGTATACCTTACAAAATTACACATAATTACATTTTCTTGGAACATTAACTGGGATTACTGAACCAATAAGGCTTTCTGGAATATAACAGAGATTCAAGAGGTTGTGGGGACCATTAGTGTTGCTTTCTTCTAAATGAACACCCTTCTGCGAGTCTGGCTTTTCCTCCTGATGCCTGGCCCAGCACTGTTGATCAGCCTATACGAAGAACCACCGTCTGAGCACGGCTGACATCCAGGGTAGTCTTGTAGCAACTGGATATTTTCCATCCATAAAATAGGAATTTGGGCTTTGAACTAGCCTTTTCTTTTATTTTCATTTCTCTTAGGGTTTTATTTATTTGACAGAGATAGAGAGCACAAGCAGGGGTGGGGGCAAAAGGGGAGGGAGAAGCAGACTCCTCGCTGAGCTGGAAGCC
>RCUC01137523.1:0-21292 GCA_003697995.1 Taxidea taxus jeffersonii | reverse complement strand
TTTTTTTTTTAAATTAAATCTGTGGGAGCAGGGCACCTCAATTCATGGCTCTTCCATAGTACCTGGTGAAGGAGAAACATAATTCCTAAACCAAAGCTCAAGCTGTTAAGAAGGGGCAGAATTTAAATTAATGAATTAATTGGTTAAAAGGACAATTAAATATGAAAATTAAAAGTTAATTAAAGTGAACATGTCACTACAAATTCCTAAGCCCTCCACATGGCCTCTTGAGCAAAATGGAAAAGCTCTGAATGACATTCCTTAGGCGACAAGATGATGCTTCAGTATGGGAATAGAAAAGTGGGAGGGGGCAGAACACAAATAGGAGTCCAGGGACTCATTCAGCTAGGACAGGTGAGCCCCAGGACCTCCAGGGGTGGCCAGGGCAGGGCGGTGAGCTCTGGGCTCTGGGCTCTGTGCTTGATGATATTCCCCATAAGCTTCATATAAAAAATAAAAAATAAATAATAAAAGCACACATGTAGGGACCACAGCAACTAAACAACCTTTTCAGAACTAAAGAACAAAGGCACATCATCCTATCCACGGGGCTGTATCTTCTAAAACATCTCCTGATACCGCTGATCTGATATCCTGGAGGAAATGGGGTAAGGGTTAGCTCTGACCTTCAACACGGGACAGCTTTGTTAAGGAGGTGGCATGCTATCAGCCTAATGCTGCAAATCCTGTACTGGTATTGGGACAATATTTTCCAGTTTTGCAAAGACCTTAAAGAGCACTGGCTCATTTGAGCTTCACAGAGGGGCAAGGGAGCTAATGGTGTCTCCACTGACAAGTGAAAAGCCAGGTGAAGGGTGATAGAGTCTCTAGGACAGTTTTTAGAACCCTGCAGTCCTGACTCTTCATATAGTACTTGCTACCCAATAACAGTGTTTTCAATTGAAAAAACAAAGGGTGGAACCCTTTCCTCAGATAAAAAGGCCATGAGATCCCAGTATTTAAGAACAGAACAAGGGGACCTGCCACAGTTGGATGGGAGTAAAGGGCTCAGGGCTCCCCCTCACAGCTCCCTCGCCCTCCTCCTAGAATGTGAGCTGGCCCCAGCGGTCTGAGGAAAGTGGTGTTTTGCATTTCACAGTATGAAATCTCTTGCCAGCTTTACTCTTGCCAGTCCGGGACTTATTTGGGTCTCCCTTCCCTCGTTTGCTCCACATCGTGTGATGTTTTTCCGTGCAGCTTGGATCCCAGGGGTCAACTGTAGCGAAGGAGACAGTGCAGGTGGCACCGTGGAGAGAACAGGCTGGGGACAGGAAGGCAAGATGCTCGTTTGGTTTTGTTTTCCCTGAAGTTGACTTTGATTTATGGCAGTGCCCAAAGCAAGGCATGGGACTGCTATGCCACTGTTTCTGTGTCATGAAAAGATACCAGGGGGCCTTTTGTAGCATGTTTCTGTGTTAACCCACACAAGTCCCTCGGGATCTGAAGCATTCTTTTTCCAGCCATAATTGCAACCACCTTGGAAAGCACATCCGTGGTCCTGACCAAAGCTGGTTTTGCTTCTGCAGCAACCCTTCACGGGTTCATCTTCCCTCCATAGAGCCTCTAATGCAATTCCGTAAATGACTTCATGTGGCTTTATCTGAGCAAGACATGCAGTAAGACCCCTTCCCCTCCCACTCATGTTAGAGAGTTCAAGTGCACCACACAGAGGCCACATAGGCATATTTCTATTCATGTCCCTCCACACACACGTTGCCCAGTCCAACCAAACCCAGGCCCTAAGCGGTCTTCAGCTGGATCAAAAATAATACCATTTCTAGGGGAAGACAGAGCCTGGCATTCAGTGCTGCTGTGTCTCCAGTGCTGTGAGGAGAAGGGACAGACAGGAGAGGGTGAGACAATGGGGCTTGGTGATTCATTGGCCATAGAGAGGGAAGGCCATGGTCACTTGAGGGAATGGCACAGAAGGGCACAATGAGGAGCCCTGTTACAGGGAGAACTGGCTGGCAGGAGCCTGAAGGCAGCCACAGCCAGGTAAACATCAAGGGGCAGAAGGAGAAAGATGAAAGCAAGCTGAAAAAAAACCCCTATTTTGCACTTGGGACTAGAAATGACTTCATATCATATGATATTGGTAATCTGATTGCAAACTAAATTGATCAGATATTCAGACATTTTTGTCACGTATAAATGTGTGTGCATATGTATTCATGCTTGGTGTTAATTACATGTTACTTACCTTACCTTCCTTGTGATGTAACTAGGTCTCGCTGCCCATATGTTAAAGAAAGATAAAAGGGATTTGGGGAAGAATAATGAATTCAAGGGGGTATATTAGGTTTCTCCAGAGAAAATGAACAAATATTATGTATGTATATATTAAAAATATTTATTAGAAGATATTGGCTCATGTCATTATGGAGGCTGGGAAGTCCTAGATCTGTGGTGTGGGCCAGCAGGCTCACACCCCACAGATACAATGATGTACTTCCAGTTGGAAAACCAGAAACCTGGAGACCAGGAGGCCCGGTGGTGCAGAAGTCCGAAAACAGCCTCTGGAGAATTTCCTCTGGCTCAGGAAGTCAGTTTGTTGTTTCTGTTTAGGCCTTCACCTGATTGGATGAAGCCCACCTACGTTATGGAGAGCAATCTGCTTTACTTAGACTTTATCAATTTACACATAAAACTCATCCACACACCCTCCAAGCTGACACCTGACATTAATCATCACAGGTAGAAGGAATAAAGATACACAAACTGAGATTATTTTAGTTTCCAGGAAAAACGATGACTGTCTTGCACCTAGAAACATGTGCTGTATGGGTAGATTATGAGTAAGGCATCTTGGTTTGATGAAGTAAACTCCTAATGGTGAAAAATTTTAACAAGGTATCAGTACCTGGGGAAATTCTCCGTGTGGTACAAGCCCTCTTCTAGATGTATCATGCACTATATTTTACTTTGAATTCCAGTATCTTCACTTTTATGTTTTTAATACTAGTCATAATACCTTCCTTACCTCTCTTCCCTCAAGCCCTAGAAGATTACTGGCACAAGGTAGGTACTCAATAAATACATGTCGCTTACATTCTGAGTATATCATAATTTGCAATGTTTGGCAGCCTGCCACCAATTTCTTTCTTGAAAGGGAGACTTGTACACTTGATTACCCACTTTATAAAGAAAATACGGGAAGGAGGGTCATCTGAGTGGTGCAGTCAGTTAAGCAACTCTCAGTTTTGGCTTAGGTCATGACCTCAGTGCAGAGTCTACTTAAGTTTCTCTCTCCCTCTCTCTCTACCTCCCCCCCCCACCATGGGCTCTCTCTATCTCTCTCACAAATAAATAAATAAATCTTTAAAAAAACAGAATATATGGGAAGGAGAAAGCTTGTACAAAGTGATTCCCTTAACTCAGATTTTCTGCTTGCTCTCTCCACTCACATGTACTTCCTATGCAAAGGGAGATCAGACTCTATGATGATGTAAAGGGGAGTCAAACTCTCCTTATTTTTTTTTTGCACCTCCTTATTTCATCCCCTTCTACCCAGATGTCTGCTGGAATTCTCTCATCATTTGAAATTGAAAGGATGAGAGAATTTAATACTTAAATATTTAAATTTTTCCTGGACCATTCTGTCAAATATAGAATGTTTTGTGCAATTCAAGTTAGTACTGCTCGATAGTTTCCTCCTGGAAACCACTGAATGAAATTCTCATGATAATGTGCTTCTCTTGGGTTTGCCCAGTCAAACATCTTTGACCCTAATACTCAAAAGTCTCCTGTGCCCCTGTGTTTTTTCCTATTTCTACCCTTCTCTCCACCTCCAATGACACTGCCATCATTCTCCCATGTGGACCATTCCAGCAACCTTCCCATCTCCATTTTGCTTTCCTCCAATGTACATCTTCCTCCAAAGTCTTCTGTGAGTCTCCATCATCTAGAGGATAAAAATCCAAATCCCAGTCCCTTGTCCCTTCCATTAGCCTCATCTTTTAAACCTCAAGGTAATCTGACCAGTACTAGTGATCTACTCATTTCCATGCTCTTTGTTGGCCTGTAACACCTTCCTCTTATTCTGTCTGGCAAACTCCCATTCTAGGCTCAGCTCAAGGGCTCTATATATTTAACGTTTATATGGAAGCCCCTCAAGCCTGTAGCCAGGCTTACACTCTCCTCTTTACTGTGGCGCTAATGAAATTGTGCGTGACACCATGCCACTATAAAAATTTCATGTGATGTTGAGATCGTTTTTATAAACATCTACGTTCCATTATGAGCTGTGAACTCTTTAGGAAACGACATAGTGTATGTGTTCATGTGCTAGCATCTAGCTGAATCCTTGGCATGGAACAGGGACTGAACAAATATTTGTTAAATGATCAAATAAGTGGTCCTCCTCCGCCTCTTCTTGCAGTTACAACTCACAGCTGAAAACTGTCATATATTTGCGGACTATGATTTCTCTTAGGCCTGAGGAAGTTACTGAATAGAGAGGCGTCTGTTTTTGAAAAATGATAGTTAACTGGAGTTAACAGTAGAAAGGAGGAAATGGCATGACCTCCTCTTCCCATGCCTGCTTTTCCCTAGCCCTGTGGCAGCCAGCCCCTTTCCCCCATTGGTTTAGGAGAGGATATTCTTACTTCAAGGTGGTTATGCCTCCAACATTCCTTCACTATTGCCCAAGGAACTATTTAGGAAATCATCATCATCATCATCTCAGTCACTGTACCAGGATGTTTAAAAAGGAAAGAGAAAAAAAGCAACAGGTCAGATATGATGGTGCTTGTTACTAGACATTGGTTTCGGCTGTTAAACTAACAAAGTAAAATTTCCATAGTGATTCTTCCCTTCCAGCTCTGGAGTGAATGCTCTTCTTTGACGTAAAAAGATTTGAACAGGGCAGCCTGATGGTAACACCGGTTTCTCTGGTTTCTCTTCACTTTGACTTCACTCGTATTCCTTAGTTTTCTCATTTTCTGTTTTAGATGTGTTAAATTGGACTGCAGAAATAAGTCACTGGAGTGGAATATTTGAGAAAGAACCTGATTTCTCCCTAACTTTCTTCAAAGTACATTCATATGTACTCACAGACACTAAAATAATTGTTCTAGGTCGGATATAATTAAGGATTCAAACTTATGTAAAACTGGTAACATTTAAGGATTTTCTCTTTGGGGGGGACTTAGTGGGAAGGGGTTGAAAGCATAGCTGAATATATTACATTACCTTGGTTTGAGTCACAGATTTGTTCATGGCGGCTCGCGTGGGAACAAGATGGATGTACACTCCTTTGGCTGACCAAATTCCCTTGAATATGTAGAGCAGAGACATACCAGTTATCTCATAATTAACACTGAAACTTGCCTTCTGGCTCATTGCCTTCAGAGTGAGCTAATCTGTGCTCAAACATTGCACACCCTTCTGTAAATGATCATTCTCCTGGCTGCCTGTGCATTAGCTCAGTCCGGTCTCCATTTCCAAGCTATCATTTCTTGGTAACTTCTGGGTTAAGTAAGCCCGTCTGTCTACAACTCTCGAGGTAAGTTAACTGTGTGGGTCATGAGTTTCCCTCCAGGCATCCTGCCAGTGGTGTCATGTTGAAGGGGATGAAAGACTGAAAGTAATGACGGGTATGCAGTGGGAAGGAGTGAATCTCAAAGCTTCTGGCTGATGCAAGTCCAGGATTTTTAAGGACATGAGTAATTCTGTGTCTTTTAAAGGGCAACCTATAAACATAGGAGTTTCTGGCCAACAGATATAACTGGAATTCAAGGATGAAACTCACAAATAGCAAGCCATGATTTGTTGCCTGTATAGGATAAGGTCAGTGTGATTTCACTGTGGCCCTGAGTAAGTGTATTTCTTAAGAATTATCTGCTATGGTTTGGAGTTGAGGGAAGATCATTTTTGGAGGACATGGCCAGAGTTTTAGGAAATTGATGTGCTAAGACTTGTCAGTGAAATTATATTTATTTCCTTAATTATCAAAGCCACTCTTTAAGATTAGCATTACTGTTCTCATTTTATATGTGAGAAAAATAAGGCTGATATAGGCAAAGAGACTTGACCATAGTAAATAAATGGAAGGCTTAGACTTCAAATTCTCTTCTGTCTGACCCGAAAGCTAAACTCTTTCTACCACACTGTTAATCATTTTTTGGCTAAAAGGGACCTATCCCTCAAGTTGCTTACTCTGCTTTCAGTGATAATCTCTATGTCTGGGGGAAATGTGTCATTGACCACAAAGCTTACAAATTATTAATCACATCAGTATCCTGGCTATTGGCTGTACCACTTTGCCCTACTCTAATGGAATAGGCTTCAAGTCTTTCTTTGGGTAAAGTTAAATAAAGTTGGCTTTCCCATGATCTGAAATACAGATTGACAATGCTCAGTGACCTGTTTCTCATCAGACTATAAGATCGCAGAGTTAAACCAGGGGTTCATCTCTGGCTTAACATTGAAATGGCCCATGAATCTTAAAAACAAAAAAATAGCCATGTCTGCCCATCCTCCACCCACTCCAAACATATACCGAAATAGATTCTGATTTATTTCTTCTGGCGTAGATAGTGGGCATCGTATATAGAATTCTATGGGGTTTAAAAATACATTCAGGCTTGAGAACTGAGTTTTCCATCATAGTACTAAGTTCAGCATAAGCAACTGTATTGAAAAAATAACTCAATAAAAGAATACAAAAAGTTGTATTTATTTTTTACTCTAAGAAGAGTGTTTTACTCCAAGAAAACCATGATATGTTAGCTGCTTCCCCACAAAAAAAAATAAATAAAGACTGTGGAAATTTGGTTTAATTCAATAAACATTTGCAGATGCCATAGAGGATACAAAAGCCAGTAAGATCCTCTTTCTCTAAGGAAAGTACAATCTAGTAGAGTAAAAATGTGTGTGAGCATAACTACATTTCTATATGAACATTGTGAAGCCCATCACTAATTGTGCCATGAATAATAAGAGGGACAATTACCTTGTTCTAAAGAGAAGGAATGGAATGTGCAGCAGGTTAGAGTTTCAAAAGAAAGGTGTATTAGGCAGAGACAGGTGGACCAGGATGCCTAGAGCAGAGGGATCAAGGAAGTGATTGGCAGGCACGAGACTGGAAGGGGGCAACACCTGACCCACCCAATGTTCTCTGTTAGCTTCTGTCTCTTATTTATCTACAAAAACACATGGATTTCTTTCTCATCCTTTCATTTGGTCTCATCTCCTTTCTCTTTCTTGATTGAGTATAATTAGGTTAATAATAATGACAATAATGGCAGTAGCTTGTATTTTGGATCTTCCTAAATGCCAGTCAGTATTCTGTCATCACATTGAATCCTTATAGCAACCCTAAAAATCATGTAATATTGTTGTCTTCATTTTACATCTGAGGAAGCAGAGGCCCAAGGGCATAAGAAGTAGCTCGAAGTGTTAGCGGCTCCAAAATGGGCTGTGGTGCCTCAGCAATCAGGCAAAGTGGCCTTGGCAAATGAAGAACTTTGGAGGGTGGGGGAGTGGCCATAGGAGTCAGTCTTGCCATTAGGATGCAGTACCATCCCCTTGCATCTGACTTACTAGATCACCGTGGGCATCAAAACATGGAGCTGGAGCGTTTCTGGCTTTCATAAATCATGAATCAGTTTTGTCACTGACATTTAATTTTAGAGTAGATCTCTTTGTAGTGTGCCTTTATATGGTATTGAAAGGAAGAGTAAATTTTACCTTTGAGGAGTGGCAGTTAAAAAGAAGAGAAAACTTTGGAAATGTTGCTTTAGGTTACATGTGAAAGAATGGTTGAGAAATGATTTATTGGTTTTGTGGAGGAAAGCATTTGTGGGAAGGATACCAGCCACCTTACTCTTACAATGAGTTAGGGCACAGCTTTTTAAACCACAGAGCCCCAGGGCTGATTCCCAGCTCCAAGATTTACTAGCTCTTCAACCACTGACCAACTTCTGAGGCTCACTAAGCTCCGTGGTTTTCATCTGCAAGATGGGGACACAGTGGACTACACTGATGCTTTTCCAGTCATTTTGCCATGAGGCCATCATTGACACCCACCTATATAGATCAAGGACTTGGGGTAGCTCTTATTTCATTGGCAAATTTTGAGATAAGGAAAGAACTGGTATCTTGGTGTTTTAACTCACATCTCTGGAGCCATATACATTAAGAGGCCTAAGGGGGAGCGAGAGAGTTGTCTGCAAGTTTATGAAGGAGAGGAATCCCCAAATGCTTTCTCTCCTCCTTATAGGTGTTAAAAAACAGGAATGTAGAAGAAAAAAAAAAAAACCTTCTTTTCTCCCCACCCCCTTGAACTCTGTTCCTGTAGTGAAGACTCTAGACACTTTTCCTAATGCTTGACAAATTGATTCCTCCAGACTGCAAGTCAGCTGGTCCTGGTTTGCAGTGCATACCCTCTGAGGATTACAATCCTAGAGGAATCCCAGAAAGAAAGAAATACTGTTCACTTTTCTTAAAAAAAAAAGCATTTGACAAATGCCCTGGAAATACCCATGAAACTGCCATAACCTTGGACCTCTGGTGGATTAACTCCAAAAGCCCTCAAGAATGAATATGCCATTTAGACTTCCCGATAAGGATAACTCGGGTGTGGAAAATTTCTGCAAAAGATAGATGGGTCATAGGAAATGACCCTTTAGATTGAGCTGGTTTGTGACTGCTTTATGTTTTTATAGTACTGCACAGTTTACAAAAGGCCTACATCTATGTGACAATCCCTCCCTAAATTCTGGAGTCAGACCCAGGGAGTTATTGGTACTTCTTTTCAAATGAAGAAAGAACCACTGAGAAAGGTTAACAGGTCCTTTTAAGTGACTCAGCCATTATCTATCTGAAGGAGCTTTACAAGAATCTCCCCTATGTTATAAAAACTATTGTTTGTTTAGAACTTTACAGATTACAAGTCAAAATAAAACCAAATGCACTTACTTTGCTAGGATTTGTGGGTGATACTAGAAATGAGAAGCAGGTCAATTTGCCTTAAATCAATTTATCAAAAGTCAATTTGCCAAATGAACCAGCTGCTGATTTTTATAAAATATATAAATTGTGCTTCTTATGTAAAAGCTTTAAAAGGAAGGAAATCCAAATATAAAATCCATTATTTTAAACAACAACAAACATGCTGTTTAAATGCTTTAGGAGAAATCAAGGGATTGTAAAGGGATGTGAACGTGTTGTTGTAGCGGAATGCCATAAAAAATAAAAATCTCTGGGGCACCTGGGTGGCTCAGTTGATTAGGTGACTGACCCTTGATTTCTGCTCAGGTCATGATTTCAGGGTCATGAGATGGAGCCCCGGGTTGGGCTCCGTGCTCAGTGCAGAATCTGCTTATCCCTCTCCCTCCCTCTCTGCTCCCTTGCATGCTCTCATTCTCTCAAATACATAAATAAGTAAAAATGAAATAGATAAAAAAATGAAAAATAAAAGTCTCTGACATCTAATGCTGCTTCTTTCCCACCTGATAATCAACATTTATAAGGAATAGGAATATTGGAGCTATGTCTAGCAAATTAAAACCTAATACAGTTCTAGAACACATAATTTATATTCACAAATATCTGAGGAAAAATCAGAAATTTTACTTAAGTGTAATATAAAATTAAAATTGCAGGAGATTAACCCAGGACTCTGGGAATACAATACATGCTTAGTTCCTTCTTTCAGAGCCTGACAGTCTACTGGGAAAAGTGGATCTTACTCAAAGTCTTACCCATGAATATAAAAGTGTAATGGGGGAAAAAAAGGAAGTAACAATAACATACAGAGGAAAGGGATCAAGGCAGATTTCCCTGCATTAGGGTCAGATGTGAAGATCTGAAGGATGTTCACATCAAATTAAAAGTTTATTTGGGAAGTCTGGAGATATATCCATAGTGTAAATTTTAATTACTTCTTAATCCTTTACACTAGCAGGGTCTGGGAACTTCACTGCCAATTTATTTGTATTTCTAATGAATGTGGTTCTTTCTTCCGTGGACAACACCACATGCCTTTCTGTTTCTTTCTACCCAGTAAGCGCAAATGTAAATCCACTAATGATACTGTTAGAAATTATTTGCATTTCCACTTACATGTTTTTTGAAGGGTTGCACTGACTTCCTTAGCTGGGCTTCCATAATATAAAAGGGCAGATTGAACCCATCCAATTTGGCTGAATTCAATTCCAAGGTTTTTTTTTAAACCATACCCAAGTTTTGTAGCTTTCCTGTATTCATGCCTCCAGCGTACAGAATAAGGTCAAATGTTGTCTTCCTTCCAGATTTATAAAAATAATGACATATCAATACATAAGTGATTAGAGAGAAACGAAGAAAATAAGGCTTTGTATGAATGGTGATACCTGTTTTACCAATGAGAAATTTTATCTATAATATCCAAATCCACAAAATCTTTTACTTTTGAAAAGAATGGAATGTCTTTTTAGATTTAACTTTGGGAAAACGAATTTTCCTTTATTTCCCTGAGTTCCAGGAACCCAAAACAAACAAGAATAATGGCACCTCAATCAAGTACATTATTAAATTGCTCCATTTGGCAGATTTGCTAGTTCTCTTTTTATCCTTTTCCTGAAGCTAAGTTGTCTTTAAAATAATCATCCTTTCATTGGCAAGATTAATGTTCACTGAAATTTGCATGCTTTGTAAGCTTGCAGCATATGTAAAATACATTTTTCTCAACAAGATGTTCATACAATAACAAAATGTACTTGTTGTGTTAAAATATGTTACATAATTTTGTAAAATTGCTTTTTTTTTTGCTCTAGTCATCTAGTCTTCACATTTATAAATGTTTCTTTAAATGAAAGGATAGCTTCTTCATAATTAGGAGGTTTAAATTTTAAATTCTAAGCGATACTATCAATGTGTGATATACTTCCCGAGTCTTGCCTCATCTTATTTGAAATTTTGCATCGAATTCTTTACGCGGTTAAATAAAGACTATTAGGGGGTGCCTGGATGCTCAATGGGTTAAGCCTCTGCCTTCAGCTCAGGTCATGATCTCGGGGTCCTGGGATCGAGCCCTGTATCGGGCTCTCTGCTCGGCGGGGAGCCTGCTTCCTTTCCTGTCTCTCTGCCTGCCTCTCTGCCTACTTGTGATTTCTGTCTGTCACATAAATAAATAAAATCTTTAAAAAAAAATAAAGACTATTAGCAGCACCACACCGGGAATGCCCAAAACTTCTTGCAGGCTGTAGTCAACAATTGTTCATTATGGGAGAGAGGTAGCATGTAGTATAAGAGAGGCCTGCTTTATAAATGCAGACATTTTAGTTATAAGGAAAGAGATCAATGTGAATGCTGAGACACTGATTAAAATAGAAAGGACGACATATAGTGAATAATATTGCAATATTCTTACTACTGTTGGAATCATTTAACAAAAGCGTTCCATAAAAATTCCACCACAGAATCAAGATGCTAATGTTATACCTCATTTATTGCCAGCATATTCAGTGACATTTTAAAATGTACATCTGTCAGCCAGAGATATAAATGAATGAGGTGAACCATACAATTTACCCTCAGGAAGTTCCATTAGAGCCCCCAAAGTATAATATTTATGAGGTCAGAACCAATTAATCAGATAGCTGTATTTGCTTTTCAGCTCAGCAGGCTCTCTGCTCCACCAAACTGTTGCATTTGAAAATCTTTCATATTTGGCAAAAGAGTGGGTTTGTGCGTGCTACATAAAAGCTATTTTGTAAATCAATTACTTTAGTAACACAGAGCGTATTCAGTAGTAATTCACCGTCTAAGTGGAGAGAATGCAAAATATGCTCTTATCAGAAATGTTTTATCTCGGCAGGAGTCCTAAATATTCTTTATGACTTATGATGGTCTTACCGATCCCACAGTTTACGGAATCAGAGGCCGTTATGCAAGAAATACAGGTTTGTGCTTACAGAGCACGGTAACTCAAAACGTTGGGTGTGGTGAAATCCTAGAAGGCGGTAGAAGCAGGGCTCCTACTGCTGTCAAAAACGATCTGGGCAGAAATGGGCAAGGGCCATAAGAATGTTACAGCAGAAATGGCTACTATTCAGAGAAAGAAGGGCATGTGTAGTTAGCCTCTGAGAATACAGTGAGTGACAGTTGCAGTGTCATTCACAGGGACCTGCTAGCTTCTGTAGCCGGAAAGCGGGTCTCAGAGCAATTTTAGAAATGATGATGCGTTCGAGGAATTCTGATGGTAAAACTCTTAAGGGCTCTTTTTTATTTTTTTATTTTTCTTTTTGCGGTAGAGAAGAGAGAACAGAGACCATGAGGACTGGTACTCTCTCATAAATAAAAACCTTGGCGATAATTCTTTCCATGATTTGACAACCTGAATAGGCATTAGAAATTGTGGGAAAAGGTTATAGGTTTTAATATAGAAATTGAGTCAAGAGACAATGGACTAATTTTATCAAGTCCATAAATTTACATCAGGTTCCTGTTATTTGCCCTAAATATTGTGCGCATGGATGCGGAGGTGTGTCCATGCTTGGGGTCGGTGTTGGGGTTCAGTGGGTCAGCGAGGTGAAGCCCTACAAAAGACAATGAATGCCTTCTGCTAATACAACCCAGGGAAGCTGGGCTGCTTTCTAATCCACTCAGCGTGGCACTGCACTCAAATGGAGAGAAACGAAACCAGCCCAACCCACCTGACCTCTTAAAGACAGCAAAATCACAGTGTTTCTACCTTGTCTCTTTTCTGAAACAAGCTAAGGAATGAATAGTAAAAAATAAATAAATAAAATAAAATAAATAAATCATGGGGGTGGTAAAAAATTGCAAACAGTCCTCCTTTAGTAAAACTAGGAATCCCTTAACTGTAATTGCCATTGTAAAATGGAAGGTTCACCTGTTTGGATTATTAGCGGTGTAGCCCCAGAACCTACAAGGTGGTTGGAAAACGTCTGTCAAATATATGGACTATATTTTGCGTGGCCTTGTATGATCTTTTAACCTAATTGTATTCAACTAAGTAGGAGGAAAATCCCTTTTTGTATTCTTTTGTTTTTTCCATCTTCAAACTCTATCTCTTGGTCTCCACTTTCTGGAGGTAAAGAGGGACAAATCCAAAATGCGGAGAGAAACCATCAATCATAATTTTAAGAGTCCAGTGGCTCGTGTCCTGAAAATGTAAGTGTGTCTATGGGGATTTTAGAAGGTTCGTTTAGATTATACTCGATTTTTGCTTGGTAGGCTGACTGTGACACCGAACTCCACTTAAACAGAGAATCCACTCGGAAATACACTCAGGGTGGACACATGCCTACACACGAAGCAAACAGGTTCCCCCAAAACTCGGTGGCAGGAGTCCGAAGTCCTTAATACTTCACCTTTTACTCAAAGCGGCAAGGCTTAGAGGTTTAGAGTGCCTCCTGAAGCATTAGGAGCCTTCCTACATACAGACCTTGTTAGGAGCAGTTTTGCTGAATGAGAGGAGGACATGCTGTCCCCCGAAAAAGAGGGCTCTCAACATTGCAGAGAGGAAAGATCACAGGAGCCGATCAACTTTGCTCTGTGATAAGCACATGTCAGAAAACATACCTGACAGGAAACACTTCCTTTCTGCCCCATCTCATAACTTGGACCCATTTCCTCATCGAGGGGATGCTTAGGTCCCCCTGTGTCTGTTTTGAAATGTACGTGACAAATTGCTTCCCTTACAGTAATATATCCTGGCCTGAAGGTGCTACGATTCTTCTGAGTATATTGAAGTTACTTGGTTTAAAATTAATTAGCTTTCGGTGATGTCGGTGTTTACTGAAGAGGGAGCATCACACTTCTTTATCTGGTGCTATAATTCAGAATGTGTGGGCATCTTTCTCGGTAAATTTCCTGGTAAATTAGGTAAACCTAGTTTACCTAAAGAAAAGTTTCTGTGGGTATCAAAAACACCTGAAATTACTTGTAATGAAAATGGTAGATATCTAAATAAAAAGTGAATATGGAGTTGCTAATAGACTATCATCAATCACCAAAATGCCAATGACAAAGTAATAAAAGGAGAAGTTAAGGAAGGGAAAGACAGTAGAGCTTTAAGGGGACAGCTTTGAGGGCTGGTATTGTACTATATCCCACACATCCTTGCTTTTATTGAGTGAATAGTTGGTAATTTGCTTTCAAATTATCTGAGGTAGGTGATCATTTCCAGACAGAATCACCCTAACCTGTACACTCTGGACTCAACTCCAGGATGCACTGGCTGAGAGTCAATGAGGAAGGTGGGAAAATGTATACTTTTTAACGAGAAGAGGACTTGGTGTGACACAGTATGTAGAATGAGTGTTCAGAATGGTGGTCAAGGGTGCCTGGGTGGCTAAGTTGGTTAAGCCTCTGCTTTCAGCTCAGGTCATGATCTCAGAGTCCTGAGATCAAGCCCCATGTTGCAGGGAGTCTGCTTCTCCCTCTGCCTCTGCCTGCCCCTGTTTGTACTCTCTCTCTCTCTCTCAAATAAATAAATAAGAATTGAGGAATTGTCCACTATTGAAGAATAGGGGACAAAGCAGGGAAAGAGGGGGTGGTCCAAAAACAAAACAAAACAAAACAAAATGAGAAAAATTGGATTATTAAGCTTGTATATTAGAGCAAGTTAAATAAAGAAGCAAACTAAAGATAGAGGTAGTTTGAGCATGTCAGTATAAACTCATAACCTAGAGGAAATCTTTCCCCCATCATTTTTTGGAGTTACTCTGTTTACTGCGAGCACCCAGTGGAAATGAGTTTCATGCCACTCTCGAAACCCCCCCCGCCCCAGTTTTTGAGCACTAATATCATTTACTAAGGCAACCAGAACTCCAGGGAGAAGAACTAACGCCATATCTTGAGGCTGAATAAATAAATATGGACCTGAAATACCCTCTGGCAAGAAAGCAAAGATATTTTCCAAGATGTTTGTGGTTGTGTTGGACAAAGGGTCCCACAGAAAAAGCAGCCTGTGAGTGTCCAAGCTGTTAGAATTTGAGTGTCAGAAACAAAATTATAGCCAGTTGGAATAGAGGAGGATGTTGAAGAGGCTGTATGTCTGTGATTACACTAAAACAGGGAAACAAACCCAAAATGCTAAAAAGTGTCTGTAATATACTTGGGTTTCTACCGTCTTCTATAGGGGATGCTTTTTATTGTGTAATCCAAATGACAGGCTTCCTACGATGCACTTTTAGTCCCTTGAAAGGTTATCAAATCCAGAGATTTTCTTTTTTTGTTTGTTTGTTTGTTTTTTCCAAGAGAAAATGGAAATGCAGAAAGGCATGTAAAATATGGAGGAATTTTGCATAAGATGTTTGACTCTCCCAGTGTCTTCTGTAACCGAATCATTTAGAGCTTTTTGTGGACTAGTTTAGTAACTTATACTTTTGCTACTCAGCCCGTAAAATTGTGGTAGCCCTCTACGAGACAAAAGTTAATAATATTGTGAAATGTCATGTGGTTGTCTGGAAATGAAAGTTATTATAAAGAATGGGGCCCCAGACTGTGGTATGGTAAGGGCATAATAATCAGGGAAGGGCTTGTAACTCCTGCCCCTTCGGTTGGGGAAAGAATAAACTGCCTTTCACACATTTCTATGGGGAGCTGGAATAGTGCCCTGAAATGACAATTTCTGATCACTGCAACCTCAAGATTTCTTTTAGAGGCTTGTTTGGTTTGTGTATGCCTTGTAGCTGAGCTTCTTTTGAGGCAGTTTATATTAAAAATTACAGGACTTTTCTTTCCTTTTTTTTTTTTTTTTTTTGCTCGGGAGGAGTGTGGTGGGACAAAGAGGGCATGCATGCCTCATTCCAGATTTTTTTTCTTCCATACGGAAGGAGCAACTCTTGCTGGAATATTCCTGGCCTCTCTTTGCACTTCAATCATTCTTTGCCTGGGGCTTAGGGAGGAGGGGCAAAGATGAGTTTGATTGCTGAGATTAGGAGAAAAATGGGTTTGCATAACCCAGCCTTCTCTGCCTGTATGGTGCTCCCAGGAGTAGATTGCTAGTAATGCACAGCTGTATTCTGCTTCTTCAGGTCTTACTTACCTGTCTTACTTACCTGGGCTCCAACTGTCCTTTCTGCAGGGGAGGTGTTCCTCACCAGCCTTGCTTGTGATGGCATGGGTGTCTTCCTGTAATTCACTGTTAATAGGGACACCTTCCCAAGGACAGAAATCACACTCTACAGCCTATCCCTTATCAGGAATACAGGTGCTAGCACATTTTGACGATGATGCACTCACATTTATTATTTCTGAAATGGCAAAATGCCTGGAAGTCCAGAAAGTTTTTGATTTTTGGAAATATAGTATTCTGTTCTTTCATTTGCCACTTGCTTGTTTTACTTTGCAATTTGTTCAGATCCTGGATAGGGAAAAAAGAAAAAAAACTCATTTATTGGGGTCCTGAAGATTCCAACATGTATGTAAAATCAGTACGATGTTAATCACAGAAGTCAGTGTTTTAACCTGCAGGATATTTTTATCCCTGAGAACATCCCCAAGTCTGAGTTACATTTCATCTCCCAAATAACAAGACAGCTTGGATTGATTCTGACACAGCAATGAAAAATATGTGAGAAACAGTGGAAGGAATGCAGTACAATTAGAAAGAAGAAAAAGTGGGTCAAATCTACAGAGTTTAAAGCATTGCTTCCCAATGAAACACATGGGGCTCATTAAGAGTATACTGTACTTTGGAAGAATGAATTGGAAACTTGATATTTTATGTAGTTTAAGAAGAGAATACAACAATAAAGTATCTCTTCTTATATTAGCAGTGAGGTAATATAGCAAAGTGATATTGTGACAAAAGAACCAAAGTGGAGGCATACAGAGAAAAGTCACAATATACCCATTTTATGGAGAGACAATAAAGATCAGAAAGACAGTTTTGAGAGTGAGACATATTGAACTGTGAGGATTGATCAGAAGTGAAATTCAAAAAGGGATCTATTTCAGAAGAATGAAAGGCATAAAGGTTAGCTAGTAGAAATTTTAAAAAGGTTAAAATGTCATTAATACATGAAGGGGAACAATAGAGTTCATCTCCACCTTGAGGTAAATTAGAGAGGGGGGAAAAGAAAAATAATGGGAACAGAAACAAAAAACACAACAGGAACAACAAAAATGACAACAGAAAACAAGGAGAGAGCCAGCTGGCAATAGTAGAATATTTTCTTTCCTTTGATAACAACATTTTATGAATCTAAAAACACAGGGAAAGTTTAGTCAGGTGAAGCTTTCAAAGTGACTACACTGGGTAGAATCCAAAAGACTGTCACAAGGGCAGCAGGAATCTTCTTTGTAGGAATGCTATCGTAATGAGAAAAAACATATGCGAACACTAATTAGAGGTGAAATCTCAAATGGTCCCCTGAAGGCCACCTGAGCAGAAGTTCAGGCTGGAGTTTGGGAAGGATTTGTGCCAAAGACAAAGGGTGCAGTTGTGAGGCACCAAGGCTGCATATGTACAAAACACGGCTAAATTGAGTCTCTGTAAGCATCTGCTGTCTCCCTCAGTTGAGGACAAAGTCACCACGTACTGGTGAAGTCACATATTTTACTTCTACTTTCCAGTGTCTATATGTGGAAAGAAAGTTCGACTGAGAAGACGAGATTTCTGCTCACTCGCTTGATTCAGGACCAGAGGCATAATTATAGCCTGCTTTTGTCCAGCAGGACTATGTTGACCAGAGAACTTCCTGAGTATAAAATAGAGATTACACAGGAATTACATCTTGCTTAATTTTGAAGCTCCCAGAATGGATATGTCACGTACATAATAGAGAGTTAATGCATATCTTGTGATTTGAACTAGGTGATAAAGATTGTGGCAGCTCTGAAGGGTTAGTAACAGGGTTTACAGGCTTGGTAGAAGATTAGCCGAGGAGGCTGAGTTGCACCCTGTGTGGTTTCAGGCACAAGTGCCCCCGTACCCTGATGATAGGAAAATATCACCGAGTGAGGGGACTGGAGTATGTGCATTTAGTTCTGTCTACTTCAATCCTTTATCAGGATCTGCTTACTCTGATGAGTCAATTAACTACTATGTTCAAACTATCACTTCATCATTTTTAAAGACAGAGAAATCAATAGTCAATGAGCTTTATTGTAAGCAAGACTGTAGGCTATCTGGGTTGAACAAACCAGACAAAGCCATAGTGTAGAGAATGGAATTCATAAGCAAACCATTCTAGCATGACAGCCAATGACAGGATTTCTGAGGAATATGAATTTTGGGGCAAGAGGTCAAGTTTGTAACTGGGAAGAATGAGTTATGAGAAAAAAAGAGGCTATAAAAAAAAGATTATCTTCATAATTCTTCCCCTTCAGGAAGTGTAATTCAGTGGGAAGAGGTCGTATGTTAAGTTTTCTGTTCTTTAATGGTCTCTGTTTGAATGGCTTAGCAATTCCTTTTCCGTTTCCTACACTTTTCCTACTTCCTCTCTGGCTACCAGAAAGGCTGGTCAGCAAGATTTAGAAAATACAATCTCTGCTTTAACAGTGTTAATTCTGCTACGAAGTGACTTGTAGAGATACTCAGCTCTGAGTTTGTTGGCATACTGGGGAAACTGAAACACTGATGTTAGAAAGAGAGGCAAGGGGACAGTCCAAGGAGAAGAGAGATTGGACCAATAGAACTAGGACCTGATGGTGTTTGGGAAGATGATGGAAAGTGGGTATTAGCTAGTGGTGGCCACATAAAGTTTGCACCTTAGGGTGCTTGGGTGGCTCAGTTGGTTAAGCCACTGCCTCTGGCTCAGGTCATGATCCCGGAATCCTGGGATCAAGTCCCGCATCAGGCTCCCAGGTCTGCAGGGAGACTGCTTCTCCCTCTGACCTTCTCCCTTCTCATATTCTCTCTCTCTCTCTCTCTCTCAAATAAATAAATTAAATTTAAAATAAAAAGCTTGTACCTTAATAAGTTTACAGAGAGTCATTGATGCCCAACCTTTGCCATCTGAGTCATATGTTGGCATCTGTGTCATTCAGAGTTTGTGTTCAAAGAAGCAAATAAAATAAATACCTACTTTGGCAAACTTTAGCATAAAAAGAAAAATTTACTAAATAACATTAGACTCATGGTATGTCCAGTACGGTCAGAGAACCTGGGTTGGAGTCTGTGCTCAATGGGAACAATGCCCAAAGGAGATACCAGAATTGCTTCTGTATAGACACCATTGTAATCACCAGTTTTGAAAGGTAACGGTTCATGGCTTTCTCCTGTTTTTCTCTTATAGTATTCTTCTTTCTTTTAAAAATGTATTTTGAAAAGTTTTTTAAATAATATGCATATTAATCCTTTATTGATAGCAAATATCTTTTTCCATATTGCAGCTCTAGCTCTTTTTATTTTTTCATTGAAAAAATACTGTCTACTTAGGGACCAATCACATTGAACCAAGCTTGGTGATCTTCTATATCTTCTTATCTCCTATATCAATCTTCTATATTCTTACTGAGGTTTTGGGGTTTTGGCTTATCTTACCCATTACTGAGAAGTGTATTCAATTCTGTCATTCAGTATGATTGTAAATTTGTCTATTTATTTTCAGACTACAGTCAGTTTTTCTTTGTATACTTTTAGGTAACATTATTGAGTAGCAACATATTTATAATTATTTTCCCTTTCTGGTGAATTGAACATTTTATTATTCAGTAAATGTCTTTATGTATAGTAATGCTTATTTCTTTTTAAAATATTTTTAACCTGGTAATATACCAACAGATGCACTATATGCACTATTCTTTTGGTAGAAATTTTCTGACATATAATTTTCTGTCCTTTTATTTTCACCTTCCTGTTTTCTTAAGTTTTAGATATATTCCTCATAATAGTATATAGTTGGATTTTAAAAAAATCTAGTCAGATAGCCTTTGATTTTTAGCATTTAGCATTTTACTCTATATCCCTTTATTTCCAAAGTATGCTATAGTTTTTTTCTCTCTTCCCCTTTAGTTTCTTTGGATTGATTTTCTTTTCTTTTTTTCTACCAGTTTGGACACTTTACACACTTTCTCTTTATTTACTGTTTATCCTAAAATTACACACACAAATTTAAAATATCAGAGTCCAAATTGAATAATAACAAGAACCTTATTACAGAACGAATCCACTAACTTCTTCCCATGTTCTACACTATTACTTTCCTGTATTTTCAATCTATCTTGATACTTTTATCTTTCTTTAAAAAATTATTTATTTATTTGAGAGAGGGAGAGAGAATGCACATGAGTGGGAAGTAGGGACGAAGGGAGAGGGGAAGCAGACTCAGAGAACCCAATGCAGAGCTCAGTCCCAGCACCCTGAGATCATGACCTCATCATTAGCCAAAGGCAGATGCTTAACCAACTGAGCCACCCAGGTGCCTCTAACTTGTTGTTTTTAAATTCATACCAGGTTATTTGTCTTTATGGAAGGTAACATTAGATTTTCTCTGCTTACTCATCCTTATATGTGATTTGACATGTATCTTTGAGAATCTTATATGTGATTTGACATGTTTCTTTCTCCTACTGGTGATAAAGTTTTTGTTTTTGTCTTTTGGAAACTGTATTTGCTTCATTCTTGGAATCAATATTTCTGGGTAAAAATTTTTGGTTGACAATTACCTTATCTGACAGTGAAGAGCAATACAATTTTAATTTATAATTTATAATTTATAACACAACTGTTGGAAAGACAGTTGTATATTTGTCACTTTTTAAAAAAATTATTTATTTTAGGGAGAGAGAAGAAAGTGGGACAGCAGAGAGAAAGAGAGACAGTCTTAAGCAAAATCTGTGCTGAGCATGGAGCCACATAGGGCTTGATCTCTCAACCCTGTGATCCTGACCTGAGCCAGAACCAAGAGTTGAACATTTAATATAGACTGAGCCACCCAGCTGCTCCAATATTTGTCACTTTTTTGACAGCTTTCCAGATTTTCTCCTTATTTTTGATGTTCTTCAGTTTCATGATAATGTCTTGATATGGATTTCTTTTTAAATATCCCACTTGAGGTTCACTGGTTTCTCTGAATCTATGCATTAATATCTTTCCTAAATCAGTATCCAGTATTCCTTTAAATATTGCTTCTGCTGAACTTTTCATTTCAGTCCACACTTCAATGAAATGTGTGCTACACTCCTGTCCTTCAACTTTTTGTCTTACTTTCTATTCTCTTCTTCATCTTTTTTGCCCTAATGTTGTTCATTGGATAATTTTTACAAACCCACCTTCCAGTTTATTAATTCTGTCCTCAGCTGTGTCTAATCTGTTACACATTTACCCACTTAATTTTAAATTTTAATTGTTGTAGCTTTCCTTTCTAGAGGATCTACGTTGTTATTTTTT
>RCUC01137521.1:0-23214 GCA_003697995.1 Taxidea taxus jeffersonii | reverse complement strand
CCTGAGAAAGAAGTAATACATAAACCTTTTCTCTGAAACTGATTTTTGGAAAGCTTAGACCAGAACAGTAGCTCAAAAAATTGTCTTAACTAATACCTCTTTTGAGATGTAATTCACATGATAAAATTCACCCTTTTAAAGTGTGCAATTCAGTGATTTTATATTCACAGAGTTGTGCAAACTTTCCATTTCATGAATATCCAATTTCAGAACATTTCATCACCCCATCATGCCAACAAGGGATCTCATAACCATTAAAAGTCACTCCCCATGCACAACCACTAATCTAAGTTCTGTCTCTAGGATTTACCTATTCTGGGCATGTCACATAAATTTAATCATATACTACGTAGTCTTCTGTGTCTGACGTCTTTGTCTTTGCATGTGTTCAGGTTTCCATGTTACAGCATGAACCGGAATTTCATTTCTGTTTACAGCCAAATAGCGTTCCCTTGTAGGGGTAGACCACATTTTGTTTATTCATTCATCAGTTGACAGACATTTAGGTTGTTTCCAGTATTTGGCTACTATGCTGCCATGAACATTCATGTACAAATGATTTTAACAAAAAGATGAGCTCCTAATTTTCTGCTACACACCTATTCCTTTCATGGTCTTTCCTATCTCAAAAAAATAACATTGTCATCTAATTCCTCAGAACAAAAACTTAATTTCTTTCTTCATTATAGTTCTTTCATCCAGCCCGCCAACTCTGTCTCCAAAATACATCCCAAATTCATTCCCACTTCTCCTTTCTCAATTTCAGTCGCCTAGTCAAGCTGCCATTACCTCTACCCAGGATTCTTGCCGTAGTATCCTCACTGGTTCCCGTTCTCCCACGTTCACTCTCCTTCCACATTCAAGCTTTCAGTGATTTCCTATTGCTCTTAGGGAAAAAAAATTCAAACTTTTTTTTTAAGATTTTATTTATTTATTTGACAGAAAGAGAGAGAGCACAAGCAAGGGGAGGGAGAAGCAGTCTGCCTGCTGAGCAGGGAGCCCGATGCAGGACTCGATCCCAGGACCCCGGGATCATGAGCTGAACCAAAGGCAGATGCGTAGCCGATTGAGCCACCCATGTGCCCAAAATTTAAACTTCTTACGCCGTCTATTTCTTGTCAACCTTCTGAGCTCACTTTATGTTACTTTCCTCTGGTTCTGTGATCCAGCCACGGTGGTCTCCTTCCTCACTGTGTGTCTTCCTCACTAGAATGTCCTCCCAGATGGTAGGCACTTTGTCTTATCTGTGCCTAACACATAGTTGGAACTCATAAGCATATGTTAATCTCCCGAATGAAGGAATGAATGAGATGGTTGTTGGACTATGCCATGAAAGATGAGTCTGATATCACCAGGCAGATGCCTAAAGGTATTTATGAAGATGGAATATCATAGGCAAAGTTCGAGCAGGAGTGTCTGGATTTGTTTGGAGATTCAGAAGGAGGACTGCAGCAAGCAGGGAAGTTAAGGAGAAAATTCCAGCAATGAGTGCCAGAGTTAGAGAAGGGAATGCCTTACGTGCATGGCAGGTGTGGGGATAGATAAAGTGAAGTTACTAAATGATGTGATTAGGGCTGCCTTCTTGTGAGTGACAGGTTGCAAGAGAGTTATGGAGGGAGGGACGTCTATTAGTATTCTATTGAATTGTTTAATGCAAAAAATAATTGAGAAGCTGGTGGCAATAAAAATGGGGACAAGAAGAGTAATCTGATTGACTTTATAGAGGAGAACTGTGTAGGACTTATTTAGCAATGAATAAGATGTCACCATGAAGGAAAGAAAGGAAACCAAAGATTCACTCCTGGAACAGGGCAAATGCACTTCGAGTAATGGCAATAGGGAAATCAGGAGGAGGGTGCTAGTTTTGAGGGGTCACTTGTGCCAAGGAAGTTGTAGAGGCATATCTCAAAGATATTGCAGTTTCGGCTCCAGACCATCACAATAGAGAGAGTATTTTAGTAAGGTGAGTCCATTGAATTTTTTGGTTTTCCAGTGCATATAAAAATTATGTTTATACTATGCTGTAGTCTGTTAAGTGTTAAATAGGATTTTGCCTACAAAAATGATGTACACACCTTAATTAAAAAATATTTTATTGCTAAAAAATGCTAATCATCAGCTGAGCTTTCTGCAAGTTGTAATCACTGATCACAGATCATCATAACAAATATAATGTTAATGAACAAGTTTGAAATATTGTGAGAATTAACAAAATGTGGCACAGGGACACAAACTGAGAAAATGCTGTTGGAAAATGGGAGCTGATAGATTCACTCAATGCAAGGCTGCCACCAACCTCCCATGTATAAAAAACACAACATCTGTGGAGTGCAACAAAGTGAGGCATGCCTGTAATTACACGTTGAAAATCAAGAGGACAGCCTAGAAGAAAAGCTAGATGGGACAACTGGGCCTTCATCTTCCTGAAGATAATAGTTCAAACATCATTGGTCAATAAGACCCACCAGATAAAAGAAAAAGACTGAGAATAGAACATTGGGAACACCTATTTCCAGGGGGACGGGGAGCAAGGGGACTGGAAGATGTCAGTGAGCAAGACCCAGAGAGTAGCAGGGGAGTCACAGTCACAGAGCAAACAGGCACTGTAACGGGTGGGAAAGTTTGTGGTGGGAGAAGTCAACAGCACCTGACATCACAATACTCAAGGAGGATGAGGACTGAGACCACTTCACTGAATTTGGCAAAAAAGGTTGTTAATAGCCTTTGAGGAAAAATGTGCAGGAAAAGAGAGGAGGAGAATCTGCACTCTAAGTGATCAACAATGGCAGCACTCATTTTATTTTATATATTTTTTTAGAGTGGGAACAGATGTATGAAGGTGTGGAGGAGCAGAGGCAGAGAAAGAGGGACTCTTCAAGCAGACTCCACACTCAGTGCAGAGCCCCATATGGAGCGAACTCAATCCCAGGACCTTGAGATCCTGACCTAAGCCAAAATCAGAAGTTGGGGGTTTAACCGACTGAGCTACCCAGGCACCACCTGACACTAATTTTAAAAAGAACTAATAAATATAGACTATCCTTCACAAATGATTATCGAGGCAGAGAAGATAAATGATGAGAAAAGATATCTCACACAGTAAAAGGATCGAACAGTATTTCTGCATTGGTTTTTCTATATATATAATGTAAGAAATCTGAATGCTAGAAGCATTAGTCCAACTCCTGCATTTTTAAAATTTTTTTAAGACTTTACTTATTTATTTGAGAAAGAGAGAGAGTGTGAGAGAGAAGGAGCAGAGGGAGAGGGAGAAGCAGACTCTCTGCTGAGCAGGAAACCCAACATGGGGCTCCATCCCGGGACTCCAGGATCATGACCTGAGCCAAAGGCAGACGCTTAACCAACCGAGCCACCCCCCACGTACCCAGTCCAACTCCTGCATTTTTAAAAAATATTTAATTTATTTATTTATTAGAGAGAGAGAGAGAGCGAGCACAGGCAGACAGAGTGGTAGGCAGAGGCAGAGAGAGAAGCAGGCTCCCTGCCGAGCAAGGAGCCCGATGTGGGACTCGATCCCAGGACGCTGGGATTGTGACCTGAGCTGAAGGCAGCCGCTTAACCAACTCAGCCACCCAGGTGTCCCCAACTCCTGCATTTTATACATGAGGAAAGTGAGATTCAGGAAAGGAGATGACATACCTATGTTGCGTTGTCTGTGTTGATTTGAGCCTAAAATCAAAAAGTCTTTGTCCTTATCCATTACAGACTTGAATCCAACCAATATCTTGGAAAAATAATTGTTCCTTTTCTGCACCTTACCTGCTATGGTGGGCAGACCAAAGGTGGCCACCATGACCGCTGTCTCTTGATATTCACACTTTTGAGAATTACTTCTCCCACCTGTGTGTGGGACCTGGGACCTGCATAGAATGGATAGAATATGACAAATGTATAAAATATGATGAATAGAATGAAGAAGCTATGATGTCGTGTAATGGCGGTGACAGGCCAGCACTTCTGTGGTTATATTACAAAAGATACACACGTGCACACACACAGATCCAGTCTGCTGCTGACCCAATAAGCTCTGAAATGTATGCAGATCGGTTCACATTTCTCCATCTCTGCCATAACTGCCATAACCAGCCACCAAAAGGCATTATCTTTTTGCCCTTTACTCACTGCTTCACCCTTGAGGTGAGTTACTCCTCTGCACCCTGCCTGGCATGAGAAAGAAAGGGCACAGTCCAGCTCAACCATCTGCTCCTAAACACCTGTGCTCCTCATCCTCACCCTTGAACCAGGTTATCAAAATGGCTTCCACCTGTCTCAGTGGTCCAGCACAGAACCAAGCCTGACCATTTCTCTCTTTAAAGAATTCCATATTTCTCCTCTCCTCTGATGGCAATCTCTTTATTTTTCTAAGTTTGTTGTGATTTGTCCTTCTCTTTAAAAAAAAAAAAAAAATGTCTTTTCAGGATACCCGGATGGCTCCATTGCTTAAGCATCCGTCTCTTGATTTTGGGTCAGGTCAAGATCTCAGGGTTATGAGATGGAGCCCTGTGTTGGGCTCTGTGCTGAATATGGAGTCCACTTAAGATTCTCTCCCCCTCTCCCTCCCTGCACGCGCGTGCACATACACATACACACACACACACACACACACACACACAGATACACACTCACTTCCTCTTAAAAAAAAAAAAACTTTTCTGTCATTTTTAAGGATATGGAGGAGTGGGAGATAGACATCTGTGTGTAGTCTGTCGTTTTCATACAAAACCCCTTCCAGAATAATTTTTACTATATTACACTGCCTCCCCCAAAATCCATTTATAGACATTTTTCTTGGAACTAAATTCTGGCAGGGATTTGTTATAATAGTTCCTGCTATGCGATCACTACAAATTGTATTTATGAAGAATATTTAATGGCATTGCCAAATCCTCACACTACAATAAGTAATAAGACCATATGAAAGCTGTATATTGAGTTTTCCTCCTCCTTGAAACAAAATTTTAAGCCATATGATATCCACAAGAATATCCATAAGAAAAGAAGAAGAGGGGCTGAGAATGAACCTTGGGAAAGCCCTAAGAGACTGAGAGGAGAAGGAGAGAAGGGGGAAGCTGAAGTGAAAAGGAGTGGGAGGAGGGGCACTAAATAAGACTGTGGAAATCTTGGAAATATTCTTGGAGTAGGACACAAGTGAGCTGATTCTTAAAGAACTAGAAGGAGCCTAAAGAGAAGGGACCCAAGAGAACTGAGAAAAGGAACAACAGATCAAGTGATCGATGGAGGATAAAGGAGCATAAGAAAACTGCTGCAAATGTTAAGCATTGAGACACTGGTATCACAGAGAGAGCCTGGCCCATGAAAGGGCCCAATAGTAATTTTTAAAATACATTAATAAATGTGTTAGTTGACTAGTAAAGAAAAACGATTCTGAATATTATCAGTATTGTAGCATTTTGATAGCCGCCAAACAAGTGATGGCAATGTTGAACTCTCTAGGAGACTGTCGTAATGCCCACTGCCCTCTGCAAACAGAGCCGTCACCACAGACCCCACTCAGAGGAGCCCAGACATTAGGCAGCCTCCAGGCGACATGCTGCATGCACAGGTCATCCAACTTTGAACCAGCCTTGATCTCCTTGTCCCAGTATCTCCATTCACATCATACAGACTACAGTACCAGGAAATGTTAGCTCCCCAAAAGCAATCCATAAATCCTTATTAAATACCTTTCATTTAATGCAGCTAGGTTTCTGAGTCCCTAGTCTACCGGTCAGAGTAGAGACTGTCCTAGAACAATTACCCTGATGTTGCCTCTCTATCCCTCCTCCTGTTTTTCTCCCTTCCTCAGTTAGTGAACAGCATTGGATGGGCTTTAGACAGGAACTGAAAGATACCTGTTGGCTCATTTTCTAAGAATATCCAGTTTCCCCAGTTTCCCAAGAGGAAAAACAAACTAATTAAAAACAATAACAACAGGGTCCCTGGCCGGTTCAGTCAGTAGAGCATGTGACTTGATCTCGGGGTCATGAGTTTGAGCCCCACTTCGGGCATAGAGATTGCTTTAAAAATAAAAATTTTTAAAAAGCAACAGATGATCAGAGTTCCTAACTGTTGTAAATTGCCGGGAATGGCCAGCAATCCTTGTCCTGATGAATGAAAATTACTCCAAACTGTGAAAGGGAGGAGAAGGGTCGGGGTCAATGCTCAGAGACTAAAGACCCTTTGCCCTTCTTTACTCCCGCTCTTATTGGTCCTTCAGGATAATCACAAATCCTTTTCACTGTTTCTCAAGCATGTGACGTGTGACAAGGGATCTTACTGAAACTAGGAGGACCTGTTTAGGGAAAAGATACACGCTAATCTGCATGTTCTATGAGTTCAGCTAAACATAGCCTAGAGGAAAATGCATACATCTCTTAGATCACAGAGCAGCAGTTTGGGCTAAGAAAGCTTGGGGAAGGCAACTCCCTTCTGTATTCCACAGAGTGGTCATGCAGGCCTTGGCATTCCGAAGGCCTACTATGCCGTTCTCCAAAACTTTCCCTGCCCTCAACGGCCTCCATGTTCCATTTTAGCAAGCCAGGTAATATGGCTGATTTCATGCTCTACATTAACCCCAACAGTAAACTGTGGGCCCTATACCACCTTGCAGTGATTGGTCTTGTGACACTGCATTCTTTCATACAGGAATCAATAGAACACTCTTGTCAGGGCACACAACTTTTATCAAACCTGTATGAATTTCCTTACACCAGGCTTGACACCCTCCATAAAATTGAAGTTTGACAGAAAAATTGGGAGACAACTTCCAAACCAGCCATGCATAAGTAGAGACCTATTCTAAGGAATCATTAGGTCTTATGATTCAAAAGAAAAATAATAATTAAATGTATTTATTGATACAGAAAACAAATACTGATTCAGCATTCTTTGTACACAAAGTACTTTCCTAGTTACTGTTGAGAATATCAAGATTAAAAGGTACGGTCGCAGTCTCAAAGAAAATTATGAGTCGGGGCAGAGGGGGGAAATGAAGACCAAAATTGTGTTAATATATAAGAGTACCCTGAGCCATTAGGGAGAAAATTCACTGGTTTGTATTGAAAATGGGGTGGATGAAAATCAGAGGCTTGAGATTCATGAAAATAGTTTGCAGAAGGGGTAGGGAACAATGGCATGATGATAACCATGGTATAAATAAAATAAAATGAAATATCACTTCTATAAGATAGAGAAACACAAGTAGCCAATCCACTCATGAACAATGAAAAACTCTATCTTTGAAATGACACTAACAGTTGGATTAATGAACCCACAGAGGAACAAAGTATTAATATGAAGCCTGAAGAACCAAGATGCCTTCCAGGTTCTCTAACAGAGAACTGAGACATCTCTTCACCAATAAAACCATACTTACTTCTAACTAGTCCCAGGCAAGTTGCCCAAATGTTTATGAGATATAGGCTGTTTTCATCTTTGCTGGGCACTATCTTATGGCATAGATAGAAAATAGAACTATTCTTACACAGAGTCTGAGCACTGGATTAATACATTAAAACCTTTGAGACATTTTCAAAAACTTATAAAACTCAGATTATTCCCTTATGCAAGGAAGCAGAAATGCTTCATAACACTATTACATTGGTCAGGAAGAAAGGTAGAGATAGAAAAAAAAAAAGAGCTAAAATTGTTATCATTGTCAGGATGAAGGCCTGTATTTTTCAATTTCTTTCTTTTTTTTTTTTAAATTTACTTATTTATTTGAGAGAGAGAAAGAGAAAGAAGGGGAGGGACAGGGAGAGGGAGAGAGAAGCTGAAGCAGACTCCCTGCTGATCATGGACCCTGACATGAGGCTCGATCTCATGTCCACAAAATCATGACCTGAGCTGAAACCAGGAGTCACATGCTTATCTGACTGAACTACCCAGCTGCCCATGGATTTTCTAATTTCTAATAATTACCCTTTTACTTCGGAACACAAACACCTGCTGCTGTATTTGGAACAGCAATAGAGTTTCCATAGATTTGAGTAGCCTGTTCTGACAAGCTACTTATTACTAATATTAAAATGGTACCAATAATAATAACAAAAATATTTATTTATTGAACACAATTCGCCTGGCATTCCTCTCAGTGGTTGGCATGCATTATTTCCTCTGATCTTCACAGAATCCCTGGGCGGTACCTACTAAGTTATTCCCACACTGCAGGTGAGGACATTAAGGAACACAGAGGTGAAATAATTTGTCGAGGTTCCCATAGCTCTTAAATATCAGAGCCAGAACAGTCTGAAGGAATGATAAAAAGAAGTGGTAGAATAAGCAAGAGTCTAACAAATTATATTTTAGAACAAAATCAAGGTTAAAATTTTAGTTGGGTCACATGAATCTGTATTTTGTATTATGACTTTATTACACTTTTTAGCGGTAAACTGGTTTGGAAAGAAGGAATAGAAGGTAGGGATTGGTGGATCCCCTAAGTCTGAATCCTGGTGACAAAGAAAGGAGTTAAGGATGGCAATGTATGCTGGGCTACCTCAGAAAGCCTAATTAAATTGAAACAAAAGAGATTAACATGGGGAAGGGAAGGAAAAATAAAATAAGATGAAAATTGAGAGGGAGGCAAAGCATAAAAGATGATAAACTCTAGGAAATAAACTGAGGGTTTCTGGATGTGGGTAGGGAGAAGGGATAAATGGTGATGGGCATTAAGGAGAGCACTTGATGTAATGAGCATTGGGTGTTATATGCAACCAATGAATCAGTGAATTCTACCTCTGGAAGTAATTTTTTTAAAAGCCTAACTAAATTGGATAACAATGGAATCTAGATAAAACTGATTTGACAGGTAAGTACGTAGGGGAGAAGAAAATAGCCTTTTTCATGGTGCAACTTTCATAGTAGAAGTACTTGCTTAATATTGTGAATGCTAATAATGTCATCATGGGGAAAGCAAAATGACGCAACTCTTATGGAGGATGATTTGGCACTTTCTAGCAAAATTTCACATGCATTAACTTTTTGACTCAGAGATTCCCAATAATGTAATGACAAAAATTAGAAATGACATATGCACAAAGCTATTCATTGCATCATTTTTATAAGGGTAAAATATTGGAAACAACCTACATACCTACCAATAGTAGACTGCTTGATAAACTATGCTTCATCTGTATAATTTGGTAGTAAACAACAGGTGATAAATTCAAAATTTACTAAGCAAAAAAAGATCAGTGCATAATATTGGCATTATGCTCCATTTTGGATAAGAAATGGGGATTTACAAGGATTTATCCATATTTACTTATAATATTTTAAAGATTTTATTTATTTATTTATTTGATGGACAGAGATCACAAGTAGGTAGAGAGGCAGGCAGAAAGAGACAGGGGTGGGGGGGAGCAGGCTCCCTGCTGAGCAGAGAGCCCGATGCAGGACTCGATCCCAGGACCCTGAGATCATGACCTGAGCTGAAGACAGAGGCTTTAACCCACTGAGCCACCCAGACTCCCCATATTTGCTTATAATTTTTTAAAAGAAACAGTGGAAACAAATAGAAAACATAAAAAAAAAATACCAATAGGGACAAGGAGAACAGGATACAGGGGATAAAATATACCTCATTTTATAGTTTTGACTTTGGAATCATGGAACTATTTTAATAAATTTTAAAAATTAAATCAAAAGAAAAAAGTCTGAAAATTGAAAACAATGTGAAAGAAATGAATCCAGCTAAATTATGTCAGGTGGGTGGTATAACAGAATTATTTCAAGTGACTCTAAACATACAGAATTTTGGCTGTGCATCCCTAGAAGTATAATATCTTAAGATGAGAAGAAATGTAAAGAGCCCTTAAATTGTATGCAACAGTCTTAGTGTTAATAGCAATATTTGCTTTGTTATTTTGAAACTATTATGGATATATTATTAGACAATAATGGGGCACCTGGGTGGCTCAGTCAGCTAAGCATCTGATTCTTGATTTCAAGTCAGGTCATAATCTTAAGGTTGTGAGATCAAGACCTACATCTGGCTCCATGCTGAGTATGGAGCCTGCTTAAGTTTCTCTCTCTCTCTTTCCCCCTGTGTCTCTCCCCTTCTCAAATAAATAAATAAATCTAAAAAAAAAAGAATATAAATTTAAAAATTAAGATTTTCAGCTTAAGAGGAGGAAAAAGGCTTAAAAACCAAAGAAATTAAATAAAATCCCTTACATTTGAATTAGAAATATCAGAAACAAATTCATTACTTATTTTTCTCATTAAAAAAATATTTCCTGGCTCTGCCAACTAAAAATGTGTACAATGACAACTCAGTAGCAACGAGGACCTCTAGCATCCAGATTGTGTGCTCTTAGCACCATTTTGTATCAAAAATAAAGAAATTCTAAAGGAAATGATATTCCAGGTCCAGAGCAGGAAATGTACAAAATGAGCCTAAGATGTCGGTCCCACAGGAATGCAGTGGGAAGGAAAGGGGTGGGGGGCAATCTAACCATGTCTCTAAATCAAGTTTTTCAGCTTTGGCACTATTGACATTTGGGGCCCAATTATTCTTTGTGTGGGGGCTGTCTTGTGCTTTGTAGGATGTTTATTTAGCAGCTTTCTTGGCCCCTACTTCCTAGATGCCAGTAGCACCCCTTTCTCCAAGTTGTGATGATCCAAATTGTCGCCACACATGGCCTGTGATCCCAGAAGAGTCTAAATCATCCCAGTTTAGAACCACTACTTTAGATCTAACTACCGTGTTAGAGTAAATACAGGACACATAAGACTGGATTAAATGAAGCACACAAGGAAGCAATCAGCCAAATCCAGAATGGGTTGTTACCATACTACTTCCCATCCACAACAGATCTTTTTTGCCTTCCGACTGGTTAGTGATCCAGGATCTGAACTTGAGGATCTGTTTCCTAGTGTTACTCCAGAAACAACAGATGAGATCAGTTTGAGTACAAGTTGTTCATTTGGGAAATGCAGTAACGTTGGTAAGAAGCAGGGAAGGGATACAGAGAAGGGAAGGAAGCAAGCCAGTAAATGGAACACTGGTAAGCCACTCTGTAAACAGTGCAAAACACAGCCCTAAGAATTAACTGTCAGAGAGCTGAGGAAGCTGGGGTTGTGATACACCAAATTCCTTGTATCACTGATTAGGGACTGTGCTGCCATGTTTGTTCCTTGGAGCTCCCAACCTGCTCCATGCAAGAGTTGAACAGTTCTCTCTAAGCTCCAGGAGAAAGCACTCAGGCGCAGAGATTATAGGCCCTGGTGGTTGGGAACACGCTGGAGAGAGATATGAGAACATCTGTTACTTAAAGTAAAATTATTCTTGAAATTTGTTTTAAAATACTTCAGCAAAGAAAAAGGGAGGGAAGAGAAGCAATATAATAAAGGCAAGCATTAATCATTGTTGAAGTTATGATGGGTACAAGAGGTCAAGAGTGTTTGTATTATTAGTCTCTCTATTTTTGTATAAGTTTGAAATTTTTCAAAATAAAATTTAATACAAATAATAGCACTACCTACTGCTATATTTTATTTATCATTACAAGAACCCAATGACTTCTGAGAGTTCCATCTCTTCTCTCTCATTTGCCTTCAGTGTTGAGACTTCACAAATATTCATTAGCTCATTTCCCTCACCATTAATAAAGTAACAGATGAAAATGACATAATTCTACATTTTTATGCTACACACAGGATTTGAATCTGATTGAAACAAGCGCTTTTATTCTGACTCAATCTGAATGTATAACTCCTATTAAAATATTTAGACAAAGAAAAATATAGATGAGGAGAATGTACTAAAAAAAAAACTAAAAAGAGAGTGGTACATTTATTTATGCTTATAATGGAGAAGAGGAAAATAACAAAACATTTCAGAAAGAAATTTAGAGTATCAGACACCAAAAGGAGAACTCTGTGATTCATTAATGATTTTTAATATCCATAGGTTCTTTTTTAAAAATTGAGGCAAAATGGCAGCCTGTGCTTTAAGAGACCTTGGACCCTTTTGTCAATAACTAAGGAATCCTTTCTGAGAGGTGTTTTGTATGAAGTGTGAGAAATTAAAATCAGTACCTTACTATTAAATGGAAGATTATATTTCCTTAAAATATGTTGTTTTCTACTCATGAATGATGAACCCTCTGAGAAATTTAAAAGTTTAACAAAAAATTTTTTACAATAGCCTTATTTCACAAATAAGTGAATAAAAGTTAATTTAATGAATTTGGCCTGGCTGGGCTGTGTTACATCACAGAGCTCAGTGTCCCTCTCTGGGTCTCAGGTGCTTTATACATTAATAGGGAGAAGCATTATTTCCCTTCCTCCTTTCCTTCCTTCACCTCCTTCTCCCTCCTTCCTTTCTCTTCCCTTCCTTCTTTTTCCTTCAGTCACCCAGACTCAGTTTTCATAGCCCTTGAGTCATAGAAACCTGCCTTGCACATTAAAATTTTCACTAGCCCTAGTGAAAAATTCAGCAGGAACTTGCATAGGCATAATAGTGTGCATGGTGTGTTCTAACATTTAAATAAAGGGGAAAGATTTTTCATTTAATGTCTAATACTCCCAGAAACACTCTTCTGGATATTATCTCTTAGTAGAAAAACTAAGTAAGCAGCTTGACAGCAGTTAATAGGTTATACTTTTTATATATTTGGCATGTACTGTTAAAGTCATTTATTCACTTTGAAATACTATTCTAAGAAATACTGTATCCTTATCCTTCTATTTCCTTTCAAGGGACTATGAAACTTCTAAAACATCTTTCCAAGTAAATGATTGAACTTCAAGGAGATATTAACAAATGAACCATCACGTCTGTTCAAACAGGAAGCCAAAATTTGAGCTCTAAATCAGTTTGTAAGGAAAAAAAAGAAAAAAATCTTTTTCCTTCACATTTGGTGAAGAAATATCAAATACCAATACCAAAATGTGAAATGATTGAATATTTTATGTATTTCCTGCAATTTCACAATGGCTTTGAATATTTCTGCCTCCAGATTCTTTTGCTCTTCCTACCCAACTTTCATTTATTCAACTATGTCTTCATGAAGTCCTGTATCATTATATTATCTGCAGGTTCAACAGCTGTCATTGTTTTCTCGTTGCCACTACAATTCAAACTTCTCGTTAGCTGCTAAGCCCCATTAGAATTCCTCTCCAGCCAGACTTTCTAAGCAAATCATCCACTATCCCTTCTCCCTCCCGCACACCAGGCCACCAGAATTATTATCATTTCCACAAGTGCATTGCTGATTCCTGCTCGAAAAATTTAGTTCCCACTGACTCTGCTTACTGGAATGCCCCTTGTCTAAACTCATCTCTGCCTGTGAGATATCCCCCACTTAAATCATGATTCACTCAATTCCCACTTCTTTTTTTTTTTTTAAAGATTTTATTTATTTATTAGAGAGAGAGAGAGCGCGCGAGCACAGGCAGACAGAGTGGCAGGCAGAGGCAGAAGCAGGCTCCCCGCTGAGCAAGGAGCCCGATGTGGGACTCGATCCCAAGACGCTGGGATCATGACCCGAGCCGAAGGCAGCTGCTTAACCAACTGAGCCACCCAGGCATCCCTCAATTCCCACTTCTAAGAACATAACCTGACCAACCCATCAGAATTTATTTTTCCAAGCTCTTTGGACCACTGTTAGACCAAATGTACCTCTTCTCGTTTTTTGTTTTTATGTTTTTTTCATTTTAAGTAGGCTCCACACCCAGCATGGAGCCCAACACAGGGCTTCAACTCAGCACCCTGAGATCAAGACCTGAGCCAAGATCAACTCTTGGACATTTAACCAACTGAGCCACCCAGGTACCTCTCTCCTGTTTTTTCTTTACCTGATTTAGATTACAAGCTCCTCAAAGGAAGGATTGCAGACTTTTTGCTTAGACCCACCCATTTGTGGGTTTGCCAAAGTTCCAATGAAAGGGGCTACATAACAGGGAAAAAAATGAAAAATGAAAAACAGACCCACCCACCCTCTCTAGCTGAACTCTCTAACAGTAGATACCTCTGAGTGATTTCTGCTTTGTTGACTGGCTGTGGCATGAGGGTGGAACTTTGGGAACATGAGAGAATTGTGAATTAACTTACCTAACAACAGGAAGGGCAAGAGACATCATGGAGGAGAGCACTCAGAGAGAAGGAAGAAGGCTGGAGCAATTATGGCTGAAGAAGAAAGCAAGAAGGAAGTGGAGGAGAAGGATGCAGAGTAAGGGCTGAAAAGACAAAAACATTGGCAATGCGAAGATACCAAGTGACAATTCTAACACCAATGGAAGCTTGGAGAAGAAGAGAATGATGAAAAGAGGGATTTCAGGAATTGTAAGGTGTGCAATATAATCCCCTTCTCTTCATTCCCCATCATGCCTTGGCATTGACATTTGTGATAATGTGACATCTTGCAAAATTTTGGCATTAGGTAAGCATTGGTGAGAACATAGCAGGTACAAAGGAGGCCAGTTACAATGTGTTTCTGTTCAGTCAGAATTACACTGTGTCTACGTTGGTGTATCATTGTTTGAGTTGGGTAGACATTCTCATTAGCCACTAAGTCCCATCAGAATTCCTCCCCAGCTGACTCTGCTTGCTGGAAAGCCCCTTCTATAAGTCCATCTCTGCTAAAACTACGTTTTAGATATTGTTTCATTCGTTCCTTACCATTAATGTAATTATCTTTATAATATTCCTATAGAAAAGGAAACTCATGTGGTGTCATCAAAGAAAAACCATACCTTAACTAAAGGAATGAATTAATATTTGTCGACATATTCCACCTAACATTCAGAATCCCAAGAAACAGAATTGAGTTTGGACAGGGTCTAGTCCTATTGTGTGGGCTGTATTTTATCCTTGCAAGGTCATTATTTTTTGACTCACTAGGGAATAAGTAAATGAATAAAGCAAACTTGTCTGTCTCAAGTAAGAATCATAACAGAACTTAATAGAAGTTTAAGTCAGTGAGGTGTTTTTTGTTTTTGTTTTGTTTTGTTTTGTTTTAAAGATTTTATTATTTATTTGTCAGAGAGAGGGGGAGAAAGAGTGAGAGAGCACAGGCAGAGTGGCAGGCAGAGGGAGAGGGAGAAGCAGGCTCCCTGCTGAGCAAGGAGCCTGATATGGGACTCGATCCCAGGACACTGTTATCATGACCTGAGCCGAAGGCAGCTGCTTAACCAACTGAGCCACCCAGGCGTCCCAGTCAGTGAGGTTTTTTTATTACTATATTAACAAATTTATGTTTTGTCTTTTAAGAAAACCCCAAGACACTGTAGGTCCCCCCACAGCCAGCTCTTTTTAATACTTAACACTTGCATCCAAAATTGTGTCTCTCCTTCCTCATAAGATTTCCATTCTCTGAAGGCCAGTTACATATGAACAGCAGGATGTGGGATTTGGGGAATAGGCAAAAGACTCTAAATAAATCAATTATATTGAATTAATTTATATGACCATCAATCTTTAACTGGTTAAATTTCAGTCACAGAGGAAGGGAAGAATTTGCCTGGGTGAAAATCATTTCAAAGGACCTTTAAGAGTACTGTAAATCACTTCCTAAGTACTATACCCTCCACAGTCCAGTTGACTCTGGGCATGGCCTTGTGAGAGAGAAACCTGCAATATTCTTTATTCTCTTCCATGCCCTATTTGCAGCAGAAACTGAGTTAGCCTGGTCAAAAACTTGGCTAATGAAGAACGCTGACATTTAAAATAACATACTTGCTTCTATACTTTCAAGATTAAAAATCTTGAGACTCAGATAACAAATCCAAGATCTCACCAAATAGAGTTGAGAATTAATATGCACCATCACATTTTAGCAAAGGCTCGATCATTTATATAAAGTATATACTTTCAACATACTGCTAATTATTATCCTCTAAGAGTAAACGCTTTGAAGAAAATAGATATGAAAATGATTTCTTGGAGCTCTGGGTGGCTCAGTGGGTTAAGCCTCTGCCTTTGGCTCAGGTCATGATCTCAGGGTCCTGGGATGGAGCCCCACATTGCGCTCTCTGCTCAGCATGGAGCCTGCTTCCCCCTTTCTCTCTTTCTGCCTGCCTCTCTGCCTATTGTGATCTCTCTCTCTCTCTCTCTCTCTCTCTCTGTCAAATAAATAAATAAATACAATCTTTAAAAAAAAAAAAAAGAAAGAAAATGATTTCTGGAGTTATGTGCAATCAGCAGGCCCAACATACATCACTTGAAACAATGTAAGTGAAAAGATGTGAACACCACAGTTACTTTACTATCTGTGACTATTTATTAGAAACAGAAAATCCTTACCTCCTTTAAACAGAGAAAACAGATAAAGAGATGCCTCTGAAAATTTTGAGAAGTTTGTCCTTGGTCACTCAATATTAAAGAAGATAATTTCTTGATAAAGACAAGCTGGATTCCTAAGAACTATGAATGCAGCTAACATATTGACACCAACCACTAACTAAAAATTTATCTTTGACACTGAGCCAGTTTGGAAAATGCTGTTGCAGAGAACACATAGTCAAAGATGCTAGCTGGTCAAAGAAACACCTTGTACATGACCTGGGACTCAAGGTCATCAGAACCTTCAGTAGCCCAGCAATACCAAGGCCCCCTGAACAGCAGCTAACATGGACATCCCACTGATGACATTATTGATGGACTGATGAATTCAAACACATGTTTCAGAAGGGTCACAGCAGCAGGAGGAAAAGCACAGGGTCTGAACTGGATGAGCAAGGGTCAAAGTCTCCCTCAATCAGACGCTAACTAGCCACTGTTTGCCCATCTCTAATGTGAAAATGAGAATCGTTAAATGAGATGATGGGAATGAACTATGCCTCGAGAGTAGTTAAGCATAATTTGTCATTGTCAACTGCTCATAATTAATGCAGTACTCCTACAACTGAGTGAATTCTATAGTCTGATGAATAAAATTTCATTTGTGTTATGTATTTAAGCCTAAAGGACAAAAAAATGAGTCTTAAAACCTTGTATTCAAGATTCTAGAAAATGAGGTAGGGCATAACCTAAAGAGTCACAGTCTGATAAATTTTCATCATTAAATTAGATATGTTACAAAAGTTAAGAATTCTAAACTTTATAACCATACAATCTAGTAAAGTTTGGTTAGTGGGTAAAATTTTAATAATATTCATATTAAATATAATAATAATATAATTAATGTTATTAATTATATATTATATTATTATATTAAAATATATTATATAATATATTATATTATATATTTATTATATATTTATATTTATTATACAATATAATATATTTCTATATTATATATTAATATATTATTTAATAATAGAATATAGTTATATTAATATATGATATATTAATATATATTAATTATTAATAATATAATACAAACACAACAAAGACAAAATAAATGAAATTTTTATTTAGGTAGACTTTAATAACAGATTTTATGATATGAAGAGAATAAAAATAAGAATGGTCTTTAAGATTTAGTTATTTCTCTCCCTTAGATTTCATTTATAGAATCATAATGTACAAAATTATACTGTGTTCTTGCCAGAAAAGAGCTTAGCACTATGGTGAGTTCTTGGAATTACACTTTAAGAGGAAAATTAATAAACATTAATGTGGTGCAGAAGAACAGAGGGCTTGAAAGCATATTATGTGTGGAAAGATTAAAGGGACTGGGCAGTTGAGTCTAGGTTTTAAAAACAAGGAAGAAATAACAGTCACTTCCAAATAGTTATATAGCCATTAAAATTATTCCCAGACAAGACAGTTAGAAATAATTGCACATAACTACAGACACATTGATCTCACCTGTTTTAAGAGTAGTGAATGATATTGAGGAAGAATATGGATGACATTGTGAATGTTGTTGAAGGAATTTAAATATTAAATGAGATGGGGAGGGAAAAGTTATGCCACATCACATTCAGGGTCCCTCTCAATTCAGATTTTATGATTCTGTTACTTGTTTCTTTTACAACTCAATGTAAAATAAATACAGTATATTCTGTTGAAGTGTGGCAACAGTTTACAGGGTCCTTGTTTACATTTTTTATTAGCGTAGCACTACAACTTAGAGATGAAATTATGCTTTGGAGCTAGAAGGAAACAAATTGTCTTCTCACAAACCTAAAATATGAAAAAAAATTATAAATCTCTCTCCCTCTCTCATTCTCACTCTGACACACACAAGGACACAAACACACAAGCATGCTGCATGCTAAATGTCCTTCCATGAGACACACTCGAAGGACCCTGTCAGACTTGCCCTGCTGCAGAGTGTCACTCAACATCCCCACAGCTAATTAAAAATAAATGAGCCATTGTGCTCTAAGGGAGAGCAATTATCTCCTAATCCTCCTGTTTCCTTAACAATAATAAAACTTTCCTTTTTGGGGAGGGACAGATAGAGGAACAACACTTCTAGCCCCATTCTTTCCTTTTGATTATCTTATTGATGAGGTTAGAATTAAAACCTATACAGGGGAGAATCAGTTCCTTCTTTCTTTTTTTTCTTTTTTTTTTTAAAGATTTTATTTATTTATTTATTTGACAGATCACAAGTAGGCAGAGAGGCAGGCAGAGAGAGAGGAAGGGAAGCCGGCTCCCTGCCGAGCAGGGAGCCGGATGCGGGACTCGATCCCAGAATGCTGGGATCATGACCTGAGCCGAAGGCAGCGGCTTTAACCCACTGAGCCACCCAGGTGCCCCCTTTCTTTCTTTTTTTAAAGGTTTACTTATTTATTTGAGATAGAGAGTTAGATGAGGGACAGAAGGAGAGAGTGAGAGAATCCTCAAGCAGACTCCTTGCTGAGCATAGAGCCTGATGCAGGGCTCGATCCCAGGACACTGAGCTCATGATCTGAGCCAAAATCAAGGGTCCACCGCTTGACCATCAGAGCCACCCAGGCACCCTGAGAATCGGTCCTTCTGAGCTCTGTCTTAGAACATACATATGAAAGATCCGTAATCAAAGGAGTGAGACTGATACAAAGCAAAAGTCAAGCAAAGTTTTATTTTGTGCCAAGCATCAAGAATCAAACCCACCGGTTGGGGCCGTCTCTTACAAAGAGGTGACCCCTCTCAGCCTCACAGACTAACTTTTATAGAGTAAAATCCATGTGGTTGAGCCTGGCTACACACAGGTGGCCAATGAGATTTCAATTTACCCTAGTAGATATATGCACGCCCCACTGATTGGATGTCTCCACCTGGCTTGACTCGCCCTTGTATATGGGCTTTGCTACCTGGGACTGGTTTCCTGGACTTGCTTTTAAGTAAGTTCCTCTGGGAGGGGCAGGGGCAATCTAAGTTTACTGCATAAACAACAAAATGGCCCCCTCTGGCTAAGTAGGCCCTTACATTCCCCCCCTTTTCTTTTTTTTTTTTAAGGTTTATTTATTTATTTATTTGACAGACAGAGATCACAAGTAGGCAGAGAGGCAGGCAGAGAGAGAGAGGAAGGGAAACAGGCTCCCTGCTGAGCACAGAGCGTGACGCGGGGCTCGATCCCAGGACCCTGGGATCATGACCTGAGCCGAAGGCAGCTGCTTAACCAACTGAGCCACCCAGGCGTCCCTTCAGCCAGTTCTATGTTCTCCTGTTGTAAGGGGTTATATTGAGCATGTAAGACTAACAATTTTATCGCCCTAATTTTCTTTTGTACAAATGACATTAGGGCATTTATAATGCAGGGGCCAAAAGGTTACATTAGTGCACAATCAACTGCCATTAGTTAGCATTAGTTAGCCATTAGTTAGCATTAGTTAGCCATTCACCACTTTGCATAACCTTTTCCATTTTTCCTAATTCCGTTCATCTAATTTCCCACCTATACTTTTTTGTCTTATGAAGTGACTCAGAAGCTCTTACACAAACAGCTAACAATAGGAGCAACAATGAACTCATAGTCTTTTGAGTCTTAGCTTTGGTCCCTGGTCAGTGGGGTCCATCGGCTGTGGCTTCCATCTCTAGGGGTCATCCTCGTCCTCGGCTCATTTGAAGTGACCCACATGAATCCAGGCCCTGATGCCTTCTACTTTTATTGCTGTGGGGGTGGTCAGGATGACAGTAAACGGTCCCTTCCAGCGAGGCTCCATGTTTCCCACTTGATGGCGATGTATCCAAACCAAGTCCCCAGGTTGGTAAGGATGTGGTTCCGCCTCCATCTCCGTCTCAGTGTGGGCAGTTTGGATCCCTGCATGGGCTTTTTTTAAGACAGACTGTAGCGCCTACAGTGACTGGAGTACAGACTGATCAGTCATTTCTGCTAGAGCAACCTCTTGTAACTGAGGGCAGAGGTGGGAGGGTGTCTCCCAAACATTATTTCAAATGGGGTCACCTTGTTTAAGTAGGGTATACATCGCACCCTGAGGAGGGCGAAAGGAAGGAGATCCACCCATCCACCGCCAGTCTCCAGAATGAGCTTTGTCAAGGTCTCCTTAAGAGTTCAGTTCATTCTCTCTACTTGCCCAGAACTCCGGGGGCGGTAGGCACAATGTAGTTTCCAATTAGTGCCCACAGCCTTGGCCAATGCCTGTGAGACTGAACTCACAAATGCAGGACCGTTGTCTGACCTGATCTCGAGAGGTAGCCCAAACCTAGGAATTATTTCTTCTAATAGCTTTTTGGCTACCACTCCTGCCATCTCATGTTTGACAGAAAAGGCCTCTACCCAGCCTGAAAATGTATCTACAAAAACTAATATATACTTGTGCCCATATTTTCCCGGTTTCATCTTCATAAATTCCTGGTTCCTTACCTCTTTCTCTTTTCCCTCTTCCCATTCTAGTTCCTTCCACATTAACTGCCTGGCATTGAGCACATCTATCAACTACATCCTGAACCATACGCCCTAATTGAAAAACCTGGAACTGCTTGCCTATAAGCTCCTTGAGTTTGTGTGTCCCCATATGAGTACCCTGATGTATCTGGTCTACTGACTTCTTACCTAGTCCTCGAGGAAGAATTAACTTTCCTGTTTTAGTCTTAGCCCAGTCCCTTTCATAGTCCAATTTAGCCCATTTTTGTAAATACTTTAATTCTTCCTCTGAACAGTTCGTTTTTTCTGGTAGGGCTGGAGCTGGAAGTGTAACCAGCCCTTGCACTTTTTCTCAGGCTGCTTGCTTTGTGGCTTGGTCTGCTAATTGGTTTCCTTTTGAAATCAGATCAGTCCCCTTATGGTGTCCCAAATAGCCTGGAGGAGAGCCAATATTTCTCCTCTGTTTTTAATTCCTTTTCCTTCTGCTGTTAATAGGCCCCTTTCTTTATAAATAGCCCCATGTATATGGAGAGTAGCAAAGGCATACCTGCTGTCCCTATAGATGTTGGTGGTTTTACCTTTGGCCATCTGCAGTGCCTTGGTGAGTGCAATCAGCTCCGCTTTTTGTGCCAAGGTTCCATGTGGCAGGGCTGCTGTCCAGAGTTCCTGCTCAGGGGAAACCACCGCAGCCCCCCCATACCTCTTTCCATCAACCATGCAGCTACTCTCGTCTGTGAACAGAGTCATCTCCGCATTCAGGAGGGGAATGTCTCTGAGGTCCGGCCTTATTCCTGTGACTTGGGTTAGAACCTCCCCGCAGTCAGGTGGGTGGTCAGCCAGCTACTCTGGCAGCAGCGTGGCTGGATTTAGCACCGCCGGGGGCCGGAAGGTCACTCTTGGTTTGTGGAGGAGGAGGGCCAGATACCCTGTCACTAGGACGTTCATCATCCATCGGTCTGGTGGAGTCCGGAGAAGGCCCTCAATAGTGTGGGTGGTGGTCAAGATGAGATTTTGGCCCAAAGTCAATTTACTTGCATCCTTGACCAGGAGGGCCGTGGCAGTAATTATGCGGAGGCAAGGGGGGAACCCAGCTGCTACTGGATCTAGTTTCTTGCTAAGATAGGCTACTGGCCTTTGCCAAGGCCCCAGAATCTGAGTCAAAACTCCTTTGGCCACCCCTGCTTTTTCATCCACATACAAGTGGAAGGGCTTGGTGACATCTGGGATGGCCAATGCTGGGGCACTCAGTAAGGCTGTTTGTAATTCCTGAAATGCTCCTTCTGCCTCAGCTGTCCACTCTATCATAGTGAGCCCCCCTTTTGCCAGTTCGTAGAAAGGCCGGGCAATCTCTGCAAACTGCAGTAACCACAGCCTACAGTAGCCCACCATCCCAAGAAACTGCCTCACTTGTTGGGACGTGGTGGGGCAGGGGTATCAGGTGATCACCTGTTTCCTGGACTCAGACAGTGAACGCACTCCCTCATGGAGATCAAAGCCTAAATAAAGTAGTATGGATCTGACAGAGCTGTGCTTTCTTTGCTGACATCTGATACCCTTTTTCCTGCAGAGTCTGTAAGAGAGCCCCCCACAAACATGACTCATAGTCCTCAGCGGCTATTAGTAAGTCATTAACATACTGTAACAGAGTGGCTCCAGAGTTGGAGGTTCTGTATTCATGCAAATCCTCATGTAGGGCCTTGTCGAAGATAGTGGGTGAATTCTTGAATCCTTGGGGAAGTCTTGTCCAGGTGAGCTGGCCTTGGAATCCTTCCTGTGGGTCGGACCACTCAAAAGCAAAGAGGGGCTGGGACTCCCTTGGTAAAGATATGCAGAAAAATGCATCTTTGAGATCTAAGATGGTATAGACAATTCTTTTGGGGCCCAGGAGGGAGAGGAGGGTATAGGGGTTAGGCCCCGTTGGGTGATATTTTCAACCCATTTATTAACTTCCTGCAAGTCCTGAACGGGTCGGTACTCCCCAGTTTCAGCCTTTTTTTTTAAGATTTTATTTATTTACTTGACAGACAGAGATCACAAGTAGGCAGAGAGAGAGAGAGGAGGAAGCAGGCTGTCCGCAGAGCAGAGAGCCTGATGTGGCGCTTGATCCCAGGACCCTGACCCGAGCTGAAGGCAGCAGCTTTAACCCACTGAGCCACCCAGGTGCCCCCAATCTCAGCCTTTTTGACGGGCAGCAAATGTGTGTTCCATGGAGACTTGCAAGGAACTAGGATCCCGTCTCCTCGGAGGCAGTTAATGTGTTTTCTGATCCTTCCTTTGCTTCCCAAGGGAGGGAGTACTGCTGGATGCAAACAGCCATGGCCATTGCTTTTAATTGTACCACCACTGGAGGCTGTCCCTTGGTTAAGCCAGGGGGCTTCCCTTCTGCCCAGACTTTGGGAAACTCGACCTGTAGGGTTTGGAGAAGGCTCCCTTCTCTTGTCTCCTCTGGTTCTGAGATTGGCTTATAAAGAAGGTATTCATCTACTGC